>WAAB01007536.1:0-26125 GCA_013389865.1 Piaya cayana | reverse complement strand
TTTGTGGAGGGAAGGAAGGGGTGGGGGAAGTAAAGGGAGGGGGCAGCGCTGCACGGGGCTGTGCGGAGCATCCTTGCGCTCCGGGGGCGGCGGGCGGCGATAGCCGGGCTGAGAGCGCCACCTCCCCGCCGCTCGCTGCAAGCCCTGGACGCCCCCTCCCTCCCTCCCACCCAGTTGCCGAGAGCTGGGGAGGATGGTAAAGGGACCCTGACCCCGGTTTGAGATGCCCCCTCCACTCCCTCAGCCTCCACCGGCCGAGGATGCCGCGAGGAGGATGCTGGTGCCACAGGGATAAAAGGGGAGAGGGGATGTTGCTGAGTTTGGGGAGCTTTGTAGAGGGTGGGCAGGATGGGGAAGAGTTCTCTGTGTGTGTGAGCGTTTCCCAGACCACCTCTGAGTGCCTGTGGGATGGAGGGTATGGCAGCTCGTCTTGGGGTGACAGAGCAGTGGGATGATGGGGTAGTCCTGCCACCCAAAACCTGCCTTTGGCTGCTCCTTTGGGTTGTGAATGTCCTGCTGCACATGCACTTCTTAGCCCAGATACAGGGTCTGGTATGCCTCTGCCTCAGTTTCCCCCAGATAAAAGGAGAAATGGGGTACAGATCTTTCATTAATGGAAAAACCACCCCCCTCACACACACTATGCAGCCAGTCCTTCTCTGAACATACCCACCTTTGCTGACCGATTAGGGGGGCTTCCAAGCCTCCATCCCTGCACTCAAGGCTCTGCAACACCATCCCAGGTGCCATGAAAAGGACCAGGAGTTCTACGCCTTCCCTGTCTCTGCCTTACTCCTCCCCTACCCATGCCTTGGCCCTTTACAGTTTCTACCTGGTCTTTCCCGTTGCCCTCCACAGCAGAGAGGCTGCTGAACCCTGACCCTGCTGTAAGGTGTGGAGTGGAACATGGGGATCCCCAAGCTTCACCCCCACCCCAGCATCCCTGGTGTCCCTGTGCCGCTCTGCTGCAGCTGAGACCCACCAGGAAGGATGTTCTGCCTGCTCATCCTCCTGCCTGGCCACTGGCCCCTGCCTGGCTCAGCCCCATAGCCACCGTGTCCCCTGGCAGTGCAGCTTGGCTGAGAGCTGGTGCAATTCCTTAGCACCCTCTGAGGGTAAAATCCTCCTCCGCTTTGCTCTGCGACCCCCCTCCTCTTCCTCGGTGAGGTCTTGGGCACAGTAATGACTGTGGGACCCAGGTTAATGAGTCATTAATTAATTAGGGACCCACTTAATATGCACGGGGAGTTGTTTGTTTCCTTTAGCAGCTCAGGCTTTGGATGAGATCCCAGCTCTGTGAAGCCTCCAGCCTCGTCTCCCAGCTGATAATAGATAATACAGATATTTCAGCACCAGCCAAAGCAGAGTCATCATCATTAATACACAGTCCTCCCTGCTCCGTGGCGGAGGTCGCCAGTCAGCTCTGAGGAGTGCCCAGGGCTCATCCCTCCTGGCTTTCCTTAGGGTTTGCATGGTCAGGTGAAAGCAAACCTATCGCTAATCAACAGGTAAAGGGGCTGAGGTGGTTCACTCTGCACCCTGACCGCCCCTGGCACCTTCCCAAGCAGCTCTGGCTTTCGAAGCACTGCAATTTTCACTCTTCCGCACAGGCAGGTTTTGGCATCTGTCAAAGTAGCTTCACTCTTCCTCCCCCACCCCCTCAGCCATCAGCTGTCAGCTGGCCCTGGCGCTCACCAGACCCGGTGCTGGAGCTGGATTGAGCCTTGGAAAGCCCCAGCTCCAAAAAGATGGGGTGGCCAGGGATGGAGGGAAGGGGGTTCCTTTTGTCCTTCATCCTTTTGACCTTGCCTTAATGTACCTTTCCCCACCACCTCCTCTCTGGGAAACTGATGCACAGGTTTTTTTCCTTGGCCAGGGCAGGATCAGGGACATGAGCGTGAGCCACAGCCAGAGGTACCTTGCAGAGTTGATCTGCAACCCATGTCTTCAATTGCTGGGGATTGATGCCTTCTCTCAGCAAGGACCGGAGTACAAGAAGACTGAAAAGTCCCTTTGAAACCCCTGCCTGCACCCCTTCACCTCGTGTTTTTCCTTCCAGCCTTGGCAGAGCCATGGCTGAACTACCTCTCTCTGAAAGTCTGAAGATGCATCAACAGCCACCCTCCATCAGCGAATGTCAGGCCATGAAAGGGAAGGGGGCGGTGGGGGAAGAGGGAGAGACAAATTTTGCGATTCATTCCCACACAGGGTGATTCAGAACAAGATGCTTTGTAATTACGCATAGCTGATGGAGACTTCTCTCTTTACCCCCTTAAAGAAAGGCTAAGCCATGCCTGTGTGCCAGCAACCCCCAGGAGCCCAGCTCCAGGAGCAGTATGTGTGCCTCTGTGCCATACTCTGATATTTACATAGGCTAAAGACTAATTTTCTCCTACAGTGAAGTGCTGTTAAACGGCATTGAGGGGGGGAGGACATTTGGAGCTCATCGCATCTCCAATCATCATTGCCTCCAGCCCTGGGAAGGTGCCACACGAGCAGCAGAGCAAGCAAGGCTCAGGCTCCCCCTCCCTCCCCCAAAGTCTCCAAGGAAAAGCAGGAAGGCAAGGAGCTGGGATGTGGGGCAGAGAGCTGCCTGTCCCTCTGAGAGTTTGTTTGCCAACATTGAAGGCTGAGGAGCCCGGGACCCCAGGGCTGTCCATGAAGACACCGTGGCTTCCCAGCACTTTGCAGCTCAGCTCCGGCTGGCTCTGCAGTTCTCCCGCCACAATCCTCCGCTCCCCGTCCTTCGCCTGGCTGCCTTCTCCCCAGAAACAACCCAGTCCCCAGCTCCTTCCCCCAGGACACGGATACATTTCACCCACAGCATCCTACAAACATCAATATTTTCCTCCACAGCTTGACGTTTGCTGACAGGACTTGCATGCAGGAAAGTTAAAACTTCCCATGACAGGGAGTGATTATGCTCTATTAGTCCAAATTGCAGAGTGAAGGGGGGTAAAACATCCTCCAGCAGCTGTTTCCATGGGCAGAAAAGAAAAGAGCAGGTGTCCATCTCTGCCCCTATGCTTGTCTCCCTTGGGGATGGAGAGAGATCCCCCTGCACTCGAGGCAAAGTGAAGCACAGAAAAGTCAGCTCCCCTCTTTCCCTCCCCTCCAAGGAAGAAGGAAGGGTGGCCAGGAGCCCCTTACCTTGCAGAGCTCCCCAGGTTTTATATCCTCCTTCTTCCTTTTGTGAAATTCCAAATGGAAACCAGCAACATATCCAGGGGTAACCAGCCCCACATTGGGCAGCGCGTGAAGTCCAAAAGGATGACAGAGCTCTCTCTTCCCCTGCTTCCTCCACTCTTGCCTCTACATATATATATACATACACATATATATATACACAAAAGGAAAAACAAACAGAAAACCCAAATCCTAAAAGAAATAGATGTGGGGAGGAAGAGGAAGGGAGAACCTTTGGTGTCTCTGCAGACAGGCAGGTGGAAGAGAAAAGCTGAAAATAATTAAGCCGTTCTTTGAGGAATCCTTAGGAGAGGGGAAAAACGCAGTTGAAAGCCAGTAAATCATTAGATCCAAGCAGGCAATCGAGTCTTCTCCTTTAAAAAAAATATACAGCAGGATTCAGAGTAGCTTTCCCGGCAGCGAAGAGTGAGAATGGTCTTCTTCAGAAAGATATGTTTGTTTAAAATCCACTCATCTGNAGAGGGAGGGAGGGAGGGATAGGAGGGAGGGATAAAATGCACACACACATACACACGCACACGCACGGATCGGAGCTTTGTAAAACAGGCAGCTATAGGCAAGGACCCTAACTACCACGGTATCGCATCGGGCATGCTCTGCTAGCCTATAGGAGAAGAGGATGGATGGATGGATGGATGGATGGATGGATGGATGGATGGATGGATGGAGCAGAGGATCGAGCGAGAGACAGAGTGCGTTGGGAGCCAGGCAGCACAGCCTCCCTGGGACAGTTTAGTCCTAAGCGGGGAGCCAGGAGGTGAAGAGGGAGCTGGGATGGTGNTTTTTTTTTTTTTTTTTTTTTTTTAATTCTGCTTCTGAATCTCTCTCTGTGAAACTAGATCCAGTCTTTGTAGCCAGGGGCTGCATTAAGGATTACATCAGGCTTTTATAAGCTTTCCAGATCACACATTAGAGTGAGAGAGAGAGAGAGAGAGAGGGAGGGAGGGAGGGATAGGAGGGAGGGATAAAATGCACACACACATACACACGCACACGCACGGATCGGAGCTTTGTAAAACAGGCAGCTATAGGCAAGGACCCTAACTACCACGGTATCGCATCGGGCATGCTCTGCTAGCCTATAGGAGAAGAGGATGGATGGATGGATGGATGGATGGATGGATGGATGGATGGATGGATGGAGCAGAGGATCGAGCGAGAGACAGAGTGCGTTGGGAGCCAGGCAGCACAGCCTCCCTGGGACAGTTTAGTCCTAAGCGGGGAGCCAGGAGGTGAAGAGGGAGCTGGGATGGTGGTGGTTGGGATGGCAAGGGCTCTGCTCCCCCCTCTCTGCCAACAAAACCTGCAGGGGTTCAGCGCGGGAGAGGTGCCCGTCGCCCGCAGAACGATGCGCAGCGACACGCTCGCTGCTCCCTGGATGCTGGGAGGGAGAAGGGGGGACCTGGGGATCCTTCTCTGCCCACCCTGGAGCTGCCAACCTGGGGGGACAGGAGATGGGACAGGATGGTGGGGAGCTGGGACAGAAGCTCTCCGTGTCCCCCACAACCCTGGCAGGCGCAGGGGAAACTGGAGCTCCCTGTGCACCCCGATTTGGCTGTGGCTTTGCAACAGGGCGCACAGTTTGTCCAGGCTGGAGACAGCAACAGCCGTTAACCCTTATTTATTTATTTATTTATTTATTTATTTACATCTTTCCTAGCATCTTCCCTAATTCCTTGCTCCACCAACCCACGTTTGGGGGGGGCAGGGGGGTGGGGAGGAGGTATCACAGCAACGAAGCACCCCAGGGTGGCAGCAGGATGGGGGGGAAGGGAGAGTTTGGGCAGCTGAAGGAGGAGGACATGGGCTGGGGTGAAAGGTACGTGCTGCATCCCAGCAGCTTTGGGCTAAAGGTGCTGCCTCTGGGTTTACAGCCCAGGAAAATTCCCCAGGTACTGAGGAGCCTGCTGAACAGAGAGAGGGGTGTGGGAAGGGGAGAGAGATTAGCTGGAGAAGGGAGGGAGAGCATGGGGATTTCAGCATCCTGCCAGACTTCAAGACCTGCCCCTTGTCTTTAACCCTTTCTTCCCCACAAGGAGGAACCCCCTTCCCCTGACAAAACCATTTCTGTCCCTGCTCTGGGCTGCTGCCTCCCCATCAGTGGAGGGGCACAGACATGCCCCGAGGGGCAGAGAGAAGAATCTCAGCCTCCCTCACCTCCTGTCCATCTGCCTCAGGGAGGGTGAAGAGCATCCCATTCCTCCCCCGGGGGGCTCTCCAAGGTACCTCCATCTCCTTCCCTTGGCCTTCTTCCCCGTTACTCCCTTCCCTTCACCTCATCCAGCCCTTTCTACTCCCCCTTCCACACGTCTGAGCCTCTTTCACCTGCCAGAAAAACTTGCGGGAGGGGGAAAGGGAGAAAATTGCTGTTTTAGGGGAGCTGAAAGGCAAACCCCGGCTGTGTCAGAGCACAACGAAGAAATCTCTCCTCACCCCCATCCAGCACTGCAGCGCTGCTGGCCAAATGAATCCGTGACATCTCCAGTTAAGCAGGGACTGGAGCAAAGGGGCAGCTGGGGCCTGAAATGCTTGTTTTCAGCCGACAGGCGGCTATGCTGGATTATCAGGCTGCATGCTCCGAATGGAAATCTCTCTCTTTCTCTCTCCAGCCTTTCAGTAGTTTGCTTGGCTGGTTTGTTTTCCTTTAAGAAGGTTTTCTTGCTCCTCCGTGTCCCCCAGGGATTTCTTCTCCGGGAGAGCAGAAAGCTTCAGTGGGAACCCCAGGGTACTTGGAAGGGGACTCCATGCAAAACGATGAGTCCTGCCCCTGTGAGCCCTAAGGGGTGGCTCTGCCTTTGGGAGAGAGGGGGAAGCAGGAGGTCCCTTGCCTTCCCTGTCGTGTGATTTGGGAAGGTCAGATAGAGCAAGGAGCAGCTAGCGTCCTTCCTATGTGACAGGGCAAAGAAGCTCAGCACAAATAAAATTATCAGAAAGTCCCGTAGGTAACATTAAACCCGTTTCCAACCTGCTGAAACAGGGCGTGATAGAAATGTCACCTTTGGAAGAATGGGAAACTGGGCTTGATGTAATGAAAACTTTCACTGCAGTCTTGGGTAGAGAGGTCTATAAATACCCAGACTCTCATTGAACAAGAGCTTAAACATGACCCACACCATAAAACTGGAGATTAGAGGTCTAATCTCCCTGTTTCTCACTGGATGCCCTCCAGGGAGAACTAGGAGTGAGCCGCAATGGGGCATGCAAGGGTTTGAGATGTGCCGTTGGCTGAGATAACCAAATAGAATAGCTCACCTGGCTTCTTTGGTTTTGCAAATCTGTGAAGTGATGAAGAAGAAAGAGGTTTGCCATGATGTACAGGGAACTATGAAACTCACTGCAGCAGGATATCCCTGAAGGCAAAGAAGTCCATTTGCACAGTAAAAGGTGCTCTCAGGACATTAGGTGTCTTAAAGTCTGAGATTGAGAAGGCATATGCCCTTCTCTCCATCCTGCCATATAACAAAACATGTAATCCCTGGGGAGAATGACCTATTTTATACCAGTCAGCCTCTAAGTCAAGTGGTTTGACCAGTCTCTAGGTCATTTTCCATCCTGGCCCACTCCCATGGTGAAGTAGGGAAGCCATTGTGTCCTCAAGAACAAGGGAAACGTCATGCTGGAGAGGAGGACTGAATGAGGAGCTTTGCCATGGAAAGGGGTAAAGAAGTTGCTTTAATAGAATTTTTCTCCTAGCCTGTCTCCATAAAATCATAGAATTGCAGTATGATTTGGGTTGGAAGGGACCTTAAAGATCATCAAGTTCCAACCCTCCTGCCATGGGCTGGGACACCTCCCACTGGATCAGGTTGCTCAAGGCCCCCATCCAACCTGGCCTTGAACACTTCCAGGGAGGGGGCAATGACAACTTCCCTGAGCAACCCATGCCAGTGCCTCACCACACTCATCATGAAGAATTTCTTCCCAATGTCCAACTCAAATACTCCCCTCTCCAATTTGAACCCGTTCCCCATTGTCCTACCAATACAGACCCTTGGTAAAAGTCTCTCCCCAGCTTTCTTGTAGCCCCCTTCAGGTATGGGAAGGCTGCTATAAGGTCTCATTCCCTTCTCCAGGCTGAAGAGCCCCAACTTCCTCAGCTTGTCCTCATAGTAGAGGTTCTGCAGCCCTCTGATCATCTTTGTGGTCCTCCTCTGGACTCATTCCAATAATTCCATATCCTTCTTATGTTGGGGATTCCAGAACTGGATATCATACTTCAGGTATGGTTTTATAAGGAAGAATCCACTCCCTCAGCTTTTGATGCAGCCCAGATTCAGATTGGCCTTCTGGGCTGCAAGTGCACATTGCCGGCTCATGTTGAGCTTCTCATCAATGATTACCTCCAATTGTCAAAGATAATTTCTTAACCCAAAGATGCTCCTGAAGTGAGTCACTGAGTCAATAGTATTGGAACATACTGAGACCTAACAACACCTTTGTCGTTTTGGTTGTCTGCTCCGTTCGTTATGTATGGATGTTGTTGGAACCATGCTGCTCAGCTTTGGGGCAGTACAGCATTTTTTTATAACTCAGAAAACCCTGCAACAGGGATCCTAGCCCTATTTTGCTTGAAATTAGGCCACTCAACCTGAGATCACCCCAAACCTGCAACCCTTGTCCCACCACGATACTGCGTGAAGGCTTCAGAGGTTATTCAAGGGAGACAGGAGTGTCATTAGGACCTTCCAGGTCACGGCCAAAGAAAAGTGAATGAACTGAGATCAGCAAAAACAGAGGTCACACAAAGTGGGATATAGCATCCCCAGACAACCATGCCCACCCATAACACTTCACAAGGAGCTTAATAACAAAAACCGGTTTTGTTATGCAATAACACAATCAAGAGACAATGTTTTTTTCTCCTGTCCACTAGACTCTTGCTGCCTGTGCCCAGGGTCTGTTTTCTGTCTGGCCTTTGCAGATGGTCAGGCAAGTGTTGGATCCAGCTGTAACTCTGCTTCTCTCTGACTAAAGAAAACAGCAAAATTGGTCAATATCAAAAAGCAGTGGGATATGTCTATTATTAAATGCAGCATCCTTGGAATCTACAGAGAATCATAGAATTATAGAATCATAGAATCACCAGGTTGGAAGAGACCCATCGGATCATCGAGTCCAACCATTCCTATCAAACATTAAACCATGTCCCTCAGGACCTCGTCTACTCGTGCCTTAAAGAGATCTTGGGAGGAGGAATAATCTGCAACCTTCATGGGCTTAAGCCAGTCTCAGACTACAAAATAGATGAGAGACATGAAATAGAGAGCAAAACATATTCTGTCTACCCAGATTCTGCACCTTCTTTTGTAGCACCTAATACTGATGGAAACAGACACTTTGGGCAGGTGGTTGCTTAGAGTCAGTTTAGATTTATTAACCCTGTGTTCCCACTTCCCAACACTGTGAAGGAAGACCTTTGGTCCCATTGGATTAAAAGGCCCATCCCTAAAATCTGCTGGAAGCAATATTATAATGTAGAGAAACTGAGGCCAGTTTGTTGTAAGAAACCTCTCCTGAGGATCCGAGCCATCCGAGGTGTGAATGAGGATGGTAAATTAAAAAAAAAAAACAACCATAGGGAATGTCTGGGCTTCCCAGGGGATCTGTTTGAAGAGGATAACTGCAAAGCAGGACAGCTTGTATGCAATCAGTTTACTTCCCCTGCAGCAACAGATACCACTGTGTTTACATCTATAACACCTTGCATTGTGTCTGGCTGAAGATCTGCTTGAAAATTTCCTGTTTCCAGCCAGCCACATCCTTCTGCTGAAGAACAACGTGGCATAACTCAGCAGGACACAGGGCTTAAAAGGGATTTTCCCATACCTTGTCTCACATGACTGCTAGCTCGTGGTTTCTACCTCACTTTTGTTGTATTTTTATTTTTATTTAAAGGTACTTTTGGTTCTGTTAGCAGCTGTGCTTTCTGCTTGCAAAGGCTTCTTGGGATTGTTTATGCTCACGTTGTCACATATCTCAAACTCTGAAAATGCAGCCTATCCTAAATTCAAGAGAGAAAACTCCTATTCCTCCTCACATGGGCTGTAGTTATTAAGTTTAATAATTGTCTGTGTTCAAGGAATGTCTTTGCTCAAAGGCATTCTTGGACAGTAAACTTCTAAACCTGGGATGTAGCTTTGAATGCATTTTTTAGAGTTATAAAGTGAGGCAACGCAGCAGTCACAGCTTCTCAAGTGACAGCAAGGGGAAATTCTAAACCCAGCCCTTCCTGCTACCCTGCTTTTCACATCAGGGCCAGGGGACAACTTCATGGAGCCCAAAAGAGGGGTCCTAGTGTGCAGAACAAGCACCAAAATATACATGGTCATGACCAGTGATGGTGGACGAGTGACTGCACATTGGTGAGGAAGCCAAGCCATCACCAGGGTTCCAAAGTTCTTGGATCATCAGGGGAGAATATAGAATACTCCTCTGAAAGCATTTGTGATGTAGGATCTGGCAGCAGGAAAGAGTGATGAAGCCCCAAGCTTAGATGTTCACAGTTCCTCTCTTCGTCCCTGGGGACTTGCACAGATCCTGATTTTTCCTATTCCCCCTCCCTGCTGAGGAGAGAAGAGGTGGAGAGGAGGTGATGGTGAAGTCCTCCTCTGGACTTCTCACTCCGCTCTGACCATAGTTATTCACTGTGGCTTTAGCTCTCCTTCTCCTCACCTTCTCCATGCGTCCAGTCCCCGAAAATGCACACTCCTGTGGGAATTAAAGGAGCTTTACACTTCACTCTCTGCTGGATTATGAAACTAGAGAGACACTCTAGTGCTGCCTTCACAGCTTGCAGGCAATGACTCCTATCCTAGTCCCCAGACCTGCCAACCCTCACACCCTGCCACCCAGCAGAGATACTGGGCCCTGATTGCATCCCCGTTTGGCTCTGAAGATTGAGTGTGGAGGTTACTTCCACACTCAGCCCTCAGAGCTGGAGGGGCACAACAACCCAGCTTGCAAAGGAATGCACTTCAGAGAGACTTTCCCTTTGCAAGGACTAGGGAAGAGGAAAGGGCCAAGACATTATGTGCTTAAGATTCCCCTCCACCACCCCAACTTGACCCTAATTCTGCAAAATCCCCCTTCCAGACAGATTCATGGGGGTAAAGAACACACCCTAAATGCCACAGGACATTTAAATGAGAAATTTCAACCTTCCTTTTCCTGATCTATCTCAGGTTCTGTGAATTGACGCTCTCCTCCCACCTCTGCCCCAATCTTGAGGCTTGCTTTCTAGACTTTTCACTTTTGAAGTTCCTGGTTGTCCATGGAGAGCTTGGTAAGACATGACAGAGTCATCTTCTGCAGACTCCTACAGCAAACCTAAAAGCTGGTGGAGATCCAGGAGCCAAAGGCTGAGAACCAGTAGCCCAGGGATAAAAGATAAGTGTGCTAAGGAGAGGGAAATAAAAAATGAGATTATATTAATGACTTGGAAGGTGTTAAAATATTGAAGACATTTGTCCAAGGGGCAGCTCTGTTGTATCTGCCTGCATCAGTGGGGCACAGGGTGATGCTATTAAAATCAAAACCGGAGCATCCCTAATGGTCACATAAAGAGAATCTCTCTAACAAGATCTCAGCTCTTCCTTTTCCTTGTTTGGAGACTATTCACAAGACAGAAAATGCCGAACACCTAAAAATAACAAGGATAATAATACAAACAGCATATTTTTTTCCCACAATAACTGCTGGAAACTTCTAGGCACTTTTTAAAAAACCTTGGTTAGCACAAAAGGTTTCTTTGATGGTGTAAGAGCAGACTCATTTGCAGCAGTCCCCTTGCCTATGTGTTTCCCAAGCAGAGCTATAGATGGCAGTAGGCAGTATTTACGGAGTTTTTTTTCCCGAAGTAAATCTCCTTATTTTAGCAGAAAGTGAGAGAATTTCATTTCCTTGTAGTTACAACACACTCAGAATGAGAACTGCTAAATCAAAAATGGAAGAGCACAGCAAGTAAAGCCTCCTTGCCTGAGTATGGCAAGCAGAGCTTGAAATGTAAAATACCTCTGTGTTCTATAGGATTGTCTATCCTTTTTCACAGGGATGATATTGAGTGAGTCGAACAAGAAAACAATTTTCTGTACTGGTAAAAAAGTTTCAGGTACCTCAATTGGCTGTCACAAAAACCTGAAATAAACTAAAAATCCCAGGCTAGTTTTCATAAGTCATCAGTTAACCACAACAAGCTAGTGAAAATTTCTTCTTTTATTTCAACTTGCATTTCTGCTTTATTATTGCTTAAATATCCAGGTTAGCTTTCAAAATTCAAAATAATTTCAGATTAATAACATTTGGGGCTTTTTTAAAAAAAATAACAACACTTCCTTCCTCCTTGTAATAACTACCCTAAGGGAGGTTGTGGAGAGGAGGGAGCTGGCCTGTTCTCCCAAGTGACAGGGGACAGGATGAGGGGGAATGGCCTCAAGCTCCACCAGGGGAGATTTAGGCTAGAGATTAGAAGGAAGTTTTTTACAGAAAGGGTCATTAGGCATTGGAATAGGCTGCCCAGGGAGGTGGTTGATTCACCTTCCCTGGAGGTGTTTAAGTCACGAGTAGACGAGGTCCTGAGGGACATGGTTTAGTGTTTGATGGGAATGGTTGGACTCGATGATTCGATGGGTCTCTTCCAACCCAGTGATTCTGTGATTCTGTGTGATTCTGTGTAATAGTAAAACACTTTTCCACGAATTGAAGACTAATTTCAATGAATCGATACTGTTAGCTCAAAAAAGGAGCGAAGAACGATGGTCTTTGAGGTCCCTTCCAACTGAAGCTGTTCCATGATTCTGTGAGTCTATGATAAACATTTGTGAGAATTATTACAATGATTTAATTTTCTACACTGTTCCTCCCCAGAAACAAGCCATGATGCTGCTTGAATCCTCCTCTGCATTTTCTGTACTATCATCCTAAAGTTTTAAGAGCATTCCCTTTGAAAGGAGTTCCGCAAGTATTTTCTTGGTGGTGCTCTTCTAGGGAATACTTCTCTCCCTCTTCACAGCTGTTTCCTTTAATCAGAAAATATGTCACTTCAAACATAGTTTTCTCCCTCTGAGTGTTGAACGTAACATCATGACTTGTGCATAAAGCCTGTTTCGATTACGAGGAACTTTCTACTGTCCTGTTAAACTTAAACCTATGTGAAATCCATATGTACTTAGGGATAGAACAAGAGAACAGAATTAAATGTTTAAATAAGCTTAAGGGACATAGTCAAGTCATATTAAGCTCAAAATATACAAGCAAAGTAATTGTTACAAGGGTTTCTTTTGTGTTTCTTTTCCTTTTTATTCTCAATGTCCCTCAAGTTTGTAGTCCACTTTACTTCTAGAAAAGAACTCCACTGCCACAACTTGAGTGAAATCTAACTGATAATTTTCATTATGTACTTTGATGGAAAGCAAGACCACTTTCACTTAAGGACCTTCACTCTCTTCCTACCTTTTACCGTTCAATTAAGGGGAGAATACAGACTCTTGAAACCATCTTAATCTCTACTTCAAGGGATGTTTTGGGTTTAGATGCAGACCTTGGAGGCTGGAAGAACTTGAAAGGTAATCTGCGAGCAACATAAGAACTGCTGATGTGTCACTTTTTCAGGGAAAAACTGCTTATCTCCTTTGGAAAACGTGGGCCTAAGGAGATTCAAACAGAGAAAACAGATTGTGGTCCTGAAGCTTGGGGTGGAGAGGATGACCTCAAGGTCATTTCCAGAACAAACTGTATCCCCAGTCCTGCCTCACCTCCATTAGGCTTGGCAACACAACTTAAAAGCTTGTGTGCTGATTGCATTTGTAATTCCATAAAAAATTTTGTATTACACCCTTCCCTCTACAGTTCCTTTGAAGAAAGTCAGGCTGTTGAGAGGGTCATTTAATGCATAATTCACCCTGTTTGTTTCCTTGTTCTTTTGTTTTCTTGCTTTTGCATCAAACTGAAATTTACAGTCAGACATTGCTAACTTTCTAACTTGTCTTCCCATTTCTCAACACACAAAAGTCTTGCAGGATGACAGAGAGTGTCTGAAGATGGGGACCATATGAACTGCTGTAAATCTGGGATCAATAGAACAGCCTGAAGCCTGTGCTGGGACATCCATTTGTGCTGGAGCCATGAGAAAACAGAGTAGATTTCACTTTAATTTGTTTATTTGGAGAAAGGGGTGAGAAATATTCCCTGTATCAAGAGGAACATACATCTCTCACATAATTTAGGCAGCCACAGGCTCAATTTTCTGCATTACCAGTGTGTAGGCACATGGGCGCACTCATGTCTGGATTTTTTGTCCCAAGCACGACCCCACTTTTCCATCAACTCCTCCAGACTTTATCACTGATTCCAAAACAACTCTGTCAGAGAAATCCCAGGAGCTTGTAAAAGGACCAGTGAAATAGGAATAAGAATCTCCAGGGGTGTTAAAACGCACATAATCAGCAACTTCACGGGAGTGTAGGAATGGCTTGAAATAATTGGAGGAGACTGAGAACATCCTGCTCAATACAGCTGCAATTCCTACCCTGAATCTGATGTATTTTCTTTTACTGAGTTTATCTAGTTCATGCTGCATGGAGAATGCTTGGAAGTCACCATGCTTTTCCTGATGTTACTGAAATATTTGGTCTGAAGTTGCTATTGTAACATTTTTACATGCATGACAAAGCACAGACCATCATCAATGGTGTCCAACACTTCACACTGTAAATGGTTTGGGGCAGAGATCCCCTTTCTGCTCTGTCTTTCTTGATGCTCTTCTGGAGTGCATAAGGGTGAAAGAAATTAATATATCTCGTGATTTTAATAACGCGTAACTTGCCTACTGGATTTATTGCCTTCTCCCAGGAGGGCTCAGAACCTGTTCGATGCTGGCCATGACCTGTTGGTCATGAACGGAGATGTTGATGAAGACAGAAGAGCAGAGGCTTGTGTCTTCAGAGTAGACCTATTGCAGCATAAACCTGATTGTCTGGGCTACATAACTAGAAAAAAAAAAAACAAAACCCAAAAAAACTGACAATCTGCAAATAACTTCAGACGGTCTTGCAGTAGCAATGGTCCCATACATTTACATGCGTGTAATCTTACCTTTGAGAAAATACACTCACATTGGCATATAAACCCTACAGAGCTGCAAAGTGATGATAGATTTAGCCTTGGACTGGTGCCCCTTCCCCATTTTCCAGATGTCTCTCCCTTGGCACAGATTTAGACAAATCCATGAAGAGCAAATTCACCAGCGCTTACTAAAAATGGTATCTGCATGTGACTTCCAGTGCAGAAAGTGTGAAGACTTCTCAGATAGCTGAGATCTCAGACAACCCTGCTTACACAGAGGGAGAAACCACTGGTTCTAGCATTTACTTGCAAAACTATCTTGTAAAAGGAAGGGATGATCACTAAACCAGAGGCCAAAGCACTTCAGCCTGAGCTCCTAAGAAATTTTAAGCAAGTACAACACTATACCACAATCTCATTTTGGTTTTTTTTTAGGTTGGTTGTTTTTTTTTTCACAGTTCCCCCAAGAAATAATAGATTTTATATCAATTTTCAGTGTCTCTCTTCATCAGAACAGTGCATATCTGCAGTGAGGACTCTTTCTCACCTGTAGAGCCCGATGCTTTCAAGCTCAATATAACTGTGAAACGCATGCAGAGTATTGGCCACCCGGTGGAAAGGTCTCCAACACAGAAAACCACAGGCAAAATGCCAAACCAGTCAGTGATAGGCTGCTCCAGACTGACACTAGTAGGGGCACAGCTGATTCCCTCTGCCAGGCTGAGAGAGCCAGAACTCAGAACAGGGATGGTTGAAAAAAAATCTTTGCAAGAGTATGACCCTGTACAAAAAAAAGTTTACAAAAAAGCTGGCAGTGGCATAATTAGCTAATGTAAAAGGGATCAAGACTCTGGTGATAGCCTGTCTTACGGTCCTAACAATCTCTAGCTGCTTGTTCAAAGGAAAGAAATATAAAAATAGAAAGTCAAAATAAAAAGCCAAATTGGACTAAGTCAGTTACATCTCCTGCCCACAGGGAAGGAGGAAAAAGAGACTGTCACTTCTCTTAAACTCTCTTTTTATTCTCACTGGGGGGGGGAAATATGCATAGATCAAAGAATCATAGAATGATTTTAGTTAGAAGGAACTTTAAAGGGACACCTTCCACTGGCTCAGGTTGTGCAAAGCCTCATTCAACCTGGACTTCAACACCTCCAGGGACAGGGCAGCCACTTCTTCTCTGCGCAACCTATGCCAGTGCCTCGCCGCCCTCAAAGGAAAAATTTCTTCCTAATTGCTCACCTAAATCTCCCCTCTTTCAGCTTAAAACCATTCCCCCTCATCCTATCCCTGTATTCTCTAATGAAGAGCCCCTCCCCAGCTTTCCTGTAGCCCCCCTTTCAGCACGGGAAGGCTGCTGTAAGGTCTCCCCACAGCCTTCTTTTCTCCAGGCTGAACAACCCCAACTCTCAGCCTATCCTCATAAGGGAGGTGATCCAGCCCTCTGATCATCTTTGTGGTCCTCCTCTAGACTCACTCTAACACATCCATGGAGCCTGTTTTTCAGTTAAGTAAAGATGCTGTTGTGTGTCAGGCACAGCGGCACAGACAAATGGAGTTGCAGAAGGTGCTGCCATGCCCCTGTGGGCATCATTCCAGAAGAAGCACGTTCAGCCTGTCAGACTATCCTGCTCAAAATCAAAAGCCAGACACCATCACTAACTGGACTTGATGTATTTGCAGCATAAAGTTACAGCAAAGTCAGTTCTGAATATTCCTCTTCCCCAAAATCAAAATACAGACGTATTGTCCAAAAGGCATATCTGGATGCATCTGAAGGATACTTTATATTGTGCTCTGTCCCTAGTTCTAGCAGAAAGCAAAGTCGTGGTCTCCTGCTCAGATGTCTTCACTGATGTTGAGCTTGTTTTGCATAGCTGAACTTTCAAAATTCAGATCAATTAAGGAGGTTATCAGTTGATGGTCACAATGCAGTAGAAGAGCAAGACGTGGTTCTTCTTATCTCTGAAGACTTACAGTCTCATAGGATAATTCTGCTTCTCAGTGGATTAAACTCTTCCAGTGTAAGGAGTGACTCTGTCTAAAGTACAGCAGCCACAACCTCTTTGTTGCAATCCCAGAGTAGCTGAACGTGGAAATAATCTACAGTGCATCAGTTCAGGTACAGGAGACTGATCCCTCAACTGAGACAACCTCAGCAGCAGCTGTTCGTCTTTTGGCTGGCAGAGCATCTTCCCTCTGACTTCCCTGGAAAAGCAGCATCTCATGGTCTCCGCTCCAGACTTGAGGACAACAGCAGCACCAGAGACAAGCCTTCAGCAAAAGGCACTGCTGAACGCTTACTTCATGGTAAACAACTGCTAGATCTCAGAGGTGCAGGTATATATGAAGGTGGGAGCAGTAAGCAAGACTTGCCATTCACCCAGGGTGGAGATTTTAGAAGAAGAGGCTGACTGAGAAAGTCATTAGGGTTTCATTTTCACACTCAGTGTGGAAAATCCACTAAGTGACACTAATCCCCAGCTGCTTAAATTTGTCCAGGTATTATTACTGCTTTATTGTTGTTTCTATTAGGCATGTTCCTAATTCTCAATTATATTAAAACATTATCTGGAGATCTAGAGCCACTTCTGGACACCCCCCCAGGCGCAGATAGCGACATACTATTTGCTAAACTGAGATGTGGGAATAACTGATTTTTCATTTTGCTGCCAATTCCGCAAGGCAAGCAAATAAATAAATAAATTGGAGGCAGATCTGAAATGAAACTGAAAAGAAAAAAATAAAGAAATTCAGCTAACTGAAAATGGAAAACAAACAAAAAAAACCTAACAAGCCCAGCATATCTCAGTTTAAATTAATGTTGTCTTCCACCCACAATGAATTTCTTCATGTTGTTTTCAAGCTTTATAATGTGTTTCCTCAGCACTATAGAAAAGAAATCTAAATGAAATATCAGGTCAAATTAAAAGAAAATAAAAATAAAGAGAAAGCATCTTTTTTAGAAGAAAATCAAAGTGAAATGTTTTTCGTTTGCTTGTTTGTTTTTCTGCAAATGAAAAGGAAAAAATCAACCTCCTTTTCAAAGATTCATGTGGAGTTTCTGTCAGTTTGGAAACTACCTTTTCCAATGAAATTCTTTTAGCTGGAAAGTTTTGACTGGCTTTTACCAAGTCTCCAAATAAGCAACTCTAGGGAGCTGAAAATGCAGACCTGTGCTTCAGAACAGCAGTCCTAGTCACGATTCTAAGTTTTAAGACACAAGAGCAAGATGGCATATAATAAAGAATCTACTTGCTCTGTAATTTCCTAAAATCAGAGGATCACTTCTTGTGAGTTGCAAACTGCACCCTGTCATAAATTCAGTGTGAACTTCCACACTTTAATGAATATTGAATGTTTCTCTAATAGTCAGGCGCATTTGACTTTAGGTGTATGCATTTTTCCAATGTGAATCCATGAATCCTGCAGTGTTCATTAATAATGCAGATTAATAATTAAGTATTCAAGAAACTCTGATAGAGGAGTCGTTGTCTGCGGTAAGAAATTAATCTTGTCAGAAACTTTCTGTGAAAGGATATGGATGCATCTTTCTCACAAACATCTGTTCAGTGAGGGGCACTGGAGGATAGGAAACTTTCCTGTCAAGCACCAAGTGGTAACACAAGACAGTGACAGAAGGCTTTGATTTTTGTTACGCAGAGAGAAAGTTTAGAACAAGCCACCAACCATGGAATTCTTTACTAAACTTTAAGTATCTGAAAGTCTAGGCATCATAAAATCTACTCACCAGGGGACACGCTGTGGACTATGGGAAGAAACTGTCCTCTCCTGGATGGTGACTGTCCCACCTGCGCTGTGGGTATGGGTTAAGCCACGATCAGGAAGAGCTGATCTCTCTCTGTTGTTCTTGAAACAGTTTAGACCAACTCCTTGCCTGCACCCCATGCCATGTTAGGCAGGTGAGATGGATACCATCTCCCCCTTACACATAATTTCTTGTTTCTTCAAAGTTTTGCTTTGGGTTTACCTCCTCCTTAAAGCACCAAGAAGAAGATATCTGAAAAGGCAACATCTCCTCCAGTGGACATGTTTCTAACTAGGTTTATTCACTTTCCTGACAAAAACAAAGGCCTGTTCTAGTTACAAGGGCAAAATCTTCTCATTTTCTACTGAGTGAAGGACAGATGAGTACCGTTTCCATATCTCTCTGAGGGGAGCTCTGACTGTCCATGAGTTCTGCAAAGTGAGATAGCAGAGATGGTTAGACACAAAAGTAGACATTGTCCATAGCACAGCAGGGTCTAGAACACATGGGAGAGGAGAGGAGAGGAGAGGGAAAACCAACTCACATTAATATCCCACAAAATGGTGCCTGACACATCTGTCAAACCTGTCCCCGTGACGGATGTTGTCTGCCTTCCTCTTTTGCTGCTTGCTGTGTAGTCTTACCAAATAGTCCACAGATGTGGATTCATACTCAAAGTTTCCTGATAGCCCTTTCCAGCTTCAGCTGAGCCCACAAAGTTGGTTTAGAAGGAACCAGCTAACTAAAAGGTGACCAAGATTGAAGTGGACCCTCTCTCTAACTGTGACCCACTGCAACACTAGCAGAGAAAAATAGCCTCCATCTCCTCATTTTTACTGCCAAGAGTTCAGACTTTCTAGACAACAAAAGCTTACAGAATTCCACCGGTGTTAGCAAGTGACAGGCTCAGGGAAGAGGATCAACCTCTTCCAAGCCCTAATTGAAACTAGATAGGTTGCTGCTGCTATCACACCAGGTCTGTTATTGATTTTCTAATGGGAATGCTTTCTCCTGAGCGAGGTTCTTGTAGAGATAATCATGCTGCTTAAAAAAGATAGAAAAATAAAAAATAATAATTGCCTCTCTGAGCCCTCATTTTATTTCACATTCAAAATCCAATTGCAGATCTTTCTGATAGCTAATAATTTAACGGTCATTTATGTACAGTTTAGGGTCCATTGTTAGCAACTTTGGAGCGAATAAGCCAATTAGATTAGCTGGATCTTGCATTCATGTAAAACAAATATATATCAAAGCAATTAAATTTGCAGTTTAATCGCTCCCAAACTATGAAGGAGACAGTTGCCTGAAGGTCCCAGCTTTTTTTGTGCCTCTCGCTTCCAGCTCCTGACATCGATGTAGCAAGAGACATTTGCTGTGTGTTTTTGGAAGTGCTTATTTAGCATGGCAAGATACACAAGTGAATTATTGACCTCAGTATTCCCAAAGCGAGGATGCTGCAGCCCTGAGGGGAGAGAGGTCCCTACAAGATAGCGAAGGTGGTAGCAAGACATGGAGAATTTTTAATTTGCAGCTGAGGCAAAGCAAAACCCTCGTTGTCCACGTGCACTTGTTTCCCACAAGGTTTGGTGTTCATTCCCAGCCACCTCCTGCATAGATGATTTACTGCTGCTTCGCACTGCTAAGGGCTGTGTATACTTCATGTGCTGCCAGGGAGAGGGTGGGAGACTGCAAAATATTTGAATTTTGAATCAGCAGTTGCTACTCTGAGAAATGAGGGGGTGATCTCATCCACCCTCTGGCAGAGTCCCCAAAGGGAGATGAGTCCTGTGGAGGGTGTCTTGCTTCTTGCTGATCCAGATAGATTCGAGGTTCTTCCATCCAGAGCTCTTTACCGCCCAGGGAAACCACTGTCCTCCTCCTGAGTAAACCCAGGGCCATCTCTCTTTCCTCCTGCAGGGCCAGTAGACAGCTCTGCATTGCTTGGCACTGATTATTTATGAAATTTCCTCTAGCATGTAGCCATTCTTGGTTTAATGCTTTCTCTGCTGTGCTCTGGGCATCTATTTCTATTCTCATTAGGTGGTCAGAGGAATTGATCTGGGTCAACATTATAACATTCCTTTATGCAAGGGTAGGTAGTTGCCCTGACTGCCTGTTGTTGTCTTATCTCCCACCCAAATGTGCCCCAACTCTGAGCGTTTCCTGCATGAATGGTTTTATCATTTTTCATCATTCTGGGATCACTAGGCCTCAGCTCATTTTGTCCTCTCTCTCACTCACTCCCAGACTGAACCCAAAACTTCCCAGGAGTTAATAGTATTGCAGAAGTCAGTTTGGAAAATAGTAATCAAAGGATTTCCTGAATCAATACAGAAGACTTACCTGTTTCTCACTTCCATTTCAGTCTCCATCCAACCCTAGGCATCTCCTTATCTTCATTGCTAGAAGTTCTCCTTGGCTGTCTACAAATTCTTTAGATATTTTTTGCTGGCTGAGCAGCAGAAGACAAAAAACACACAGAAAATTAGAATCACTGAATCGTTAAGGTTGGAAAAGATCTCTAAGATCACCAAGTCCAACCACCGACACAACACCATTATGTCTACTAAACCATGTTCCGAATCACAACTNTAGCATTGTGATGGGTCATCACCTCACCTGTGGTTTCTCACTAAAAGTCTGATCACAGCTGGACGTTCTAGTGGACAGAGGAAGGCTGCAGATTCTGGAGGATGATTCATTTGATGTTGTGGATTTTTACCTCATCATGAAATGAGTCTACAAGCTCAGAGGTTAAATGGTGGGAGAAGTAGCCCATACAAAGCAGTCACAAAGCAGAAAGTGGTGCTCAGAAGGAAGATCTCAGATGCCCGGGTGTTTAAATGAGGACATTTAAAGAATAAGGACAAACAAGGGCATCTAGAGAAATAGTAAAATCAATTACACTACTTTTTTATTATTTTTAAGGGGCTATACAAACCAAGGACACTGTGGCATCTACTGGGGCATGGTTTAGTAGTGGTCTTCTGTTCAGTCACAGAAGATGTTTTTTTGTTTCTCCCCATGTGTCTGTGTATGTGCATTTTCAATTGCAAATACCTCTGCCAGATCGTCCCTACCCACATTTCTGTTCTTCAGCTCTAATTCCTCTCTCAGATGAAGCTAAACCTTGCAACATTTCTGTTTGTTACTGATGGCATCTGCCCAGCTTTGCTCAAGAAGTTAAACCCAGAGGTACCAAATCCAACCACCTTTCACAGCAAAATTCACGCAACAAGCAGCTTCTTGCAAGTCTTGCAAATCAAGTCCAAGTGACTGACTTTGGAACAGCGTTATGTCAAGCACTGTCCTATTTGTACAAGGCTTTTAAGAAGCTGTCAACTTTCTTCTTTCTTTTTTTGCACAATCTTTCCAACATTGTCAGTTCAGCTGAGCCTGGAAGATGGAAATGCCAGGTAGCAGTATTAACAATTGTATCACTGCAAGTGTAAAACTATCAGCGCTCTCACTGCTGCACCAAGATTAAAGAGTAGAGCATAGTTATGACAGTAACAGCAAATTTCAGCTTGGGCAAAATAATAAAAAAAAAAATTTAAAATTGTATTTTGAGTCAGTATTTAAGGACTGGTCTTTCTTGCACTTAAGCAGATGATTCTAACCTGAAACACTCAAAATGCTTCTTTTTACACTCCACATAGTATCTTCAAAGTTGACACCCCTTCAAAGTTGACTTTTCAACACAAGTTATTTCAGTGCTCCCCTTCCAGCATGAGGAAAAACAACCCAAACCAGGAACCATTTCTTATGGACAGGCACAGCTGATAATCCTTGGTGTAACAACAATGCCAACATGCATTTCCACCCCAGCTTTCAGGCAAGGGTCTTCAGAGAGCAAGTTTGTGTTTGTTGTTGTACTTGTTAAGGGGCTGAACCAGATCAACCTCAATCATTCTATGATTCTATGATTCCATGTGTTACTTGTTCCTTAAGGTGAATAAGTTGAGTGTCCCCTGTGCTCCACATGCAAAGATAAGTGCAGAACTCTAGTGCTACTACCCCCCACTTCCCCAGAATGGCCTTGCTCTGAGGAACTCAGAAATGCAGTGAGCCTGTTGCTGAAGAGGCTGATCCTCCCTCCCACTTTCCTTTTTCTCCTTAATTCTCCTTCCTTCTTTCTTTCCTTCCTTCCCTCCTTCCTTCCTTCCTTCCTTCCTAGAGACCTTATAGCAGCCTGTCATACCACAAGGGGCATACAAAGCAAGCTGGAGAGGACTTTTTACAGAGGCACATAGTGATAGGACAAGGGGGAATGACTTTGAATTAGAAGGGGAAAGATTTAAATTAGACATTAGGAAGAAAACCTTTATGATGCAGGTGGTGAGGCACTGGCATAGGTTTCCCAGGGAAGTTGTGGATGCCCCTCCCTGGAAATATTCAAGGTCAGGTTGCTTTGGGCCTTGGGCAGCCTGATCTAGTGGGACACATCCCTTCCCATGGCAGGGGGTTGGAACTGGATGATCTTTAAGGTCCCTTCCAACCCAAGCTAAATGGTTCTATGATTCTGTGATTCCTTCCCTCCCTTCTCTCACTGTCTTTTTATTGGTCTTTCCACCTTTTCTTCACTTCCATCCCCCTTTTGAACTTACACAAGCGTACATCAGGGGCAGGACTACAGTTCAGCCTTATTCTCAGGTGTCACCTCACAGGACTCAGCGTTAGAAGTGTTACCCATGGGACTTTCTTATGCTGAGAATCATGTAACAAGTCAAAATACAGGTCAGTTGAAAACGATGTGAAATTTGACAAGAGCTTTATTAACTGTTACTCTCTGGCTTCAAGATGACTTGGGAATTTGGTAAGTGGGTTAAGGAGTTTTCCTATCAAGGTCAGTGGCAGGAATATTGTGTAAAGTAATAATAACCACAAGGTGTTTTCTGGTGTACAGGAAGTCAATGTGTTTGGTTCTAAGCTCCTGCTGTGGAGATAGCCCCATTGCAAAAAGTCTCTTAACTCCAACACAGACTATGGAAAATAAACGGTAGGAAAAACTCCATCCTAGTGGCTTGATATTTGTACAGTGCCATACACCACGGGATAGTGGTCCCTGGAGGCTATCCTTTACCTTCACAAAGTCTCTGTGTTTGTGGCTGTCCATGATGCCTGGAACATGGACCCTACTGTCACCTACTTTACTGAAAAGGCCTACCTGGATCTTTTTTTCTATTGTAAATTCTGTGGAAAAAAAACATTCCCAGACCTGGACATTGAAGCTTTAGCACCATCGATGCTAAGAGATATTTTTTCAAACAACAGTGTGTGATGGTACTTGTTTCAGGGTCCAATTCCACCTAAAATTAAGCCATCTAGCCTACCCTGAGACAGGTGGGCATTGGCTGATCACCTTATCCAGGTAACGGTCATGGGATGGGATTTAACACTCTCTGGGTTGAACACTGAGAGGAATTGTGTGCGCGTAATTCCATTAGCTGATTTATAGGCCATTTGTTTGGGGTTAACCCTTCTAATTTTAGCTGTTCATATTTAGTATACTCACCAGATGCCCATTGTAGTTATGGGGAATTAGTCAATGTATTCTGTGAGGGTAAAGGTATGATTCATCGAACCTGAGAGGAGCATCTTCTTTAGGATAAAACAAATCTTGACCTGAACTTCACCAATGTCACTGACTCACTCTCGTCTAAGTGGAAACCCATAAATAGTGGGACAAATCTCATCCCCAAAGATAAATCAGATGAGCACCATCCTCAATGTATGAGATGAGGTCAATTTTCACTGCCTGGCCACAGAGGTGTTATCAATCTGGTATCCAGATATGCTGAAGCAATTGTCCTCCCACTGTAGCTGCAAAGCATTCCTGTTAGAAAGCAAATAACGCCCCGGTAGCGAGAATTGCAGCCACTATTGCTGAATGCCATCATGGAAAAGATTTTGGGAAAGCTGAACCACAGCCTATCTGCCTCAGACTTCTTGGAATTTTGGAAGTCAGGTTACATATGTAGAAATTAAACTGGAGCATACTGCAGAGCTGTCTTGATTCCACACAGGCTTCTGGAAGGAACTGAAAAGTCCGACCTGACATACAAGGTCCGACATGTTACAGGTCCTTAAAACGTTACATGTCATTCTTATGTGTCGACCATCACAATGGGGAGATGAACATGAGTTGAATAACCATTCAGCTGGAAGAGGGAAGAAGCTTGATATCAGAGACTTCCTCCTATGCACAGCATCTTTATTATCCGGATTATCTTGCATCTGTGGACCTGTCAGACCTGCCACAAATCTCACCAGCTTGACATGAGTTGGCATACAAGCAAGACGTGGGCTTCTCATGTAAGCTCTTTGGTTTTTTTTAAAGCTCTGATTTACTCCAGGGTCACATATGTCTTGGCTACATACAGGTTTTTATTTTTGTCTGCACATCCAGATATATCAATATTAATCATTCTATTCAGGCTTTGGCTACTTCTTCTTTAGCAGAAAAATAGAACTCAGTGACGGATTCTTAGTTAATGCCTACGAAATGAGACTGTAAGCTCAGCCTTAGATTATTGCTGTTCATTTACAGACAATCAGTAGGAAAGATGGAGAGGCACTCAAGTACTGCTGCCAGCAATATGTTGATGAGGTCCAGCGGCTTGCAGTGATGCTTCCAGCCTCACTTGTAATCTCTCAGCGTGCCTACAAGGAAAAGCATCTGGCTCAACCTCAGCCTAGTAAGACTGAACATGCCCTGGTTTTAAAAGCAAAACAAAACAAAATAAAACTTGAGAAACTCCCTTTGTCACTAATTTTTTTGAAACATTCTTTGTTACTGTGTCCAAAGGACTTGACTTGCTTGCATTTGCTATTTGTTGCGAACAGTAATCCATAGCCTCACCCCTGGATTTAACACCATCTATACAGCCACTTCATCAAGAAAGTCATGAACAGACATCCTTCAGTGAACAAGAGCAACTAGCAAGAAAAGAAGGAATCAATACCAACAAATTTCTATGGAGAAAATGGATAGCATGACATAATACGTAACATGACTTAAAAGGATAAAAATATTAAAACGAGGCAAAAAAAGATTTGGGAAATTTTTAAACAGATTCAATATTTGAATTAATTTCAGAAGTGCATACTTTTCATCAGAGGAGGCGAGATTCAGCTGCTTCTTTTCTCTTTATAGCTTTCTCATACTCTCTCCTGTTTCTGTTTCATTTTTTCAATAGAATAGTAGTCCAAAAATAGTAAGAGTGGGAAAAGTAAACTGGTATTAATTAGCTGGACTGAGCAAAAGTAAAGCCTCCACAGATCCAGAAATTTTGGAAGAAGTATAAGGGGCAATTCACATTTCAATATTTAATCCATTCTGTGATTTTTTTCATCAGCTTTCTAATTCAGTTAAACAAAGATGGATATTTCTTGTGTCTTTCTCTGATTCATTTCTTGTCCTGAATGACTTCGGCACCAAAACAAACAGCATTTTTTGCTATGAATATAACATAGACTTTGGGAATTATGTATTCAAGTTTTAAACATATCTTGGATTTCTCTCTTTGTGGCTCACCTTTTAATATTTTCAACAAAGGTTAGAGGAAGCTTGGGTGGGCTCTGTGTATCCTAAATCCTGCTTAAGTCAGGGGATCTTAATCTTCACCTTTGGTCCCCCCAGGCTGTAAGAGTCTCAGCTCTAACTTTTATGTCCCACTGCCTTACTTCCCCATGAATGATGCTATTCCTGTGCTTGAAATCCTTTGAAAAACAGGCCTTCGTGATATAGCTAGGAACACAGAAAATTAGGTTACCGTTTAAGTCCCATTTCCTTTCACTGCATTTAGAGATCATAAACTGGTTTTGCTCATTCATAAACCCACCAAGATATCTTTTTTAAATACTCATGAAAACCTGACCCTTACTCTCTGTGCCTTTTTCCTTACGAATTCAAAGAATTTCAAAGCCACTGTAATCTACCTGACGTGAGATGTAGGGCCTATTGAAGGGGTCAAGCTTCAGTTTCTTGTCATTGCTGGTGGTAAGTGTTTTCCCAGAGACCCATGGCATGTCGGAGGCGTCCTGCTCAATATACATCCACAAATCTACACAACTGGACCATTACTC
>WAAB01007535.1:160998-188304 GCA_013389865.1 Piaya cayana | reverse complement strand
TTGTTCTATGATTCTATGAGTTGCATGGTACCCGCATGCCAGAGAGTGTCTGTCAAGACTTGGGTTTACAAACAGAGGATCTCGTTAGTTAGGGCAACTGGATGATGTGGCAGGGAACCCAGGTTTGGGTAAGCTTTTGGGCAGCTGCTTGAAGGAGGAGGCAGTTGCTGAAGCATCCATGAACTTGACTGAGAGCAGACTTCTCAGTTGCCTCATCCATGGTGGAGGTGATGAGAGAGTATTCATCCCAGGGGAGGTGACAGGGAGCAGCCTCGGGATCCTGCTGCTCACTGACATACTCTTCTGCATTAGTTTTCGTCATTAATCCCTGTAATAAATTTCTGCCTTCAAGAACCTAAATGACAGTGGTCTGCCAGAGAAGTGCCAGGAGTGGTAGATTTTTCTATTTTTGTTTCTTTTTCCTCTTGTAAGGTTCATACAAAGGAGAGTGCTTTTATAGATTTAAGAAAACAGCAACAAAACAATGCTAAATAATATCTGTTTAAAACCTACTTTATTGCTTCATGTATGTTGCAGTGGCAATGTTGGTATCTCCCTTGTTATTTTAGCTTTTTTTCTTCACTGCTTATGTGAGTTTGAGATGCTTTTAGTAGTTATTAGTAATATTACCTTTAGAAGTAATAGCACAATAATTCAGCCTCTGAACACCTTCAGTGTTTGTGTATCTCACAAGATGGCTAGGAGGCATGTTGGTACTTGGCTTTGTGGCTGCATGTCCACCACGAGCTAGGCTGACGCATCTGGTTGTGAGCATTTCCCCATATTGTTCTTGTCTTGTTTTCTTTTATAAGCTTTCTCCTGGTGAGTAACACAGTGGATGGCAGCAGGAGCAGAGTCCTCAATTCGGTCCCCTCACCTCTTGCCACCATAGTCTCCAGTAGCAAGGATGATGTTGTGTTAACTGGAAGAAATACATTCTCATTATGTGCCTCAGTTTCCCCACTTAAGGATATGTTCTTTAAATCTTTTGAACTGTCTGTCTTCTCCCAAACCTGAGTCTCTGTTGAATAGGCATGAATTTTAGTGTCAAATCCTCTGCAGCAGTGCCATCATTAATCTGATGTGTGTCATTTGGGAATAGCCTCCCTAACAGGGTAGGACTCCAAGTTTTTCTCTTTTTTTGGGGGGGGTGGTAGGGGTGAGTGGGAGGGGGGAGGGTATTTTTGCAGGCACTGTGGTTTAAGGCTTCAGTTCTTAAAATCTTAAATCATGGAATGTGGCTCCGTAACAGTTTGTAGTGGCATTTGGGAAAAAGTCTGCTAAAATTATATCTTAGGGATATTACAGCATTTAGATCAATTTAAAGTTGGTAGACTTTCTGCTGCTGGTGCATATGATTTCTTTTATTTTTTTCTGTTTTATTTAATGAATGCAGAGCTATGAATGTTTTTCTTTCCATCTTAGACAAGTGTCCCTTTTGTATGATGGTGCTTTTCTCCCAGTTAGTGGCTTTTTTAGTGGGAGCTGCCCTGTTCTTTCCATCTGATCTCTGTGCACACACCTCTAAATATTTCCGTTTTGGAAAGGAAGAGGATGCCAGTGCCAGCAGGCAAGCTTCAAAAGCTGCTGTGCAGGAAAGTNGTCTCTGTTGAATAGGCATGAATTTTAGTGTCAAATCCTCTGCAGCAGTGCCATCATTAATCTGATGTGTGTCATTTGGGAATAGCCTCCCTAACAGGGTAGGACTCCAAGTTTTTCTCTTTTTTTGGGGGGGGTGGTAGGGGTGAGTGGGAGGGGGGAGGGTATTTTTGCAGGCACTGTGGTTTAAGGCTTCAGTTCTTAAAATCTTAAATCATGGAATGTGGCTCCGTAACAGTTTGTAGTGGCATTTGGGAAAAAGTCTGCTAAAATTATATCTTAGGGATATTACAGCATTTAGATCAATTTAAAGTTGGTAGACTTTCTGCTGCTGGTGCATATGATTTCTTTTATTTTTTTCTGTTTTATTTAATGAATGCAGAGCTATGAATGTTTTTCTTTCCATCTTAGACAAGTGTCCCTTTTGTATGATGGTGCTTTTCTCCCAGTTAGTGGCTTTTTTAGTGGGAGCTGCCCTGTTCTTTCCATCTGATCTCTGTGCACACACCTCTAAATATTTCCGTTTTGGAAAGGAAGAGGATGCCAGTGCCAGCAGGCAAGCTTCAAAAGCTGCTGTGCAGGAAAGTGTCATGGTTCTGAGGCATCACAGATGAGCAAGGGACGAAACCAAAATAGATGTTTTACCTGTTGAACACTGCAGCTGTACTGCTATGTTCAGTGAATTAAAATGGGGCCTTTGGGTGCTGCTTCACTGCACCTTAGAACACAGGCAAAGGCTTTCTTTCTCCATAGGCCATCATATTGCTGGTGTTTTTCACACCATAGACCCTAGTGGTACCCAGTAGTCATGCTCGCCCCCATCACTAGTGCCTGACTCCAGCCATCCTGGTGGAGTAGAGATTGAATTAGGCAATACTTGTCAGTCCAAGCCTCCTAAGAGCCTAGTGAGAGGGAAGAATGGCTTTTTTTTCAAGAGCAGCTGAATGCAATTTCCCAATTACCATGTTTTTTTTTAAATGAAGTACTTCAAAGTGTGTAGAAAAGCATCTTTAGCACTTGCTGTACAAGGAGAATAAAAGGACCTAGATTATGTCAGCATTGCAGCGAAGGCTTAAATGAATGGCATTCATTTATTGTTAGTAGGTGCCCAAATTCATATTCTATTTATGGAGTGAGAGGGAAGAGTGGACCTGTTTCATATGACTCTTGAGCCTTAAATGCTTTGTGTAGGGATTGTGTTGGCTCCAGCTCAGTAAACAGAGCCCTTTGGAAGGTGTTCCCTGTGTACTGGCATGGTGACATGTCCAGCCCTTCTTGGCTAGACTACTACCAAAATGGTTTGAAATGGGTCAGTTCATGCTTCGTCTCTCCACGTGGCTTCATGGGGAAAAAATTAGTTGTCAGACACAACCTGCCCAGCTGATTTTAATTTATTTTATTGCATTTTCTTGAAGGCTTTTGAAGTCTCCAGTTACTGTACAATTTACATACTGGTTACAGTGAAGGAAATATTTGGCTGAAGGCTGTGACCCTGGCAAAGGACTGGTGAAGGTAGTAAGTCTGGTCTGCACTCAGTGGGATACTTGTCTTTTTACCTTTTCTCCTCTCCTTCCTGTATAATGACCAGTGGTCTGTTTGAGGCATTACCTGTGTCATTGTCTGCTGCCCCCTTCTTTTCTCCTGGCTGGGATGGCAATGAAGAATTTCCTTTTCGTCTTAAAGGACTTTGAGAGTTGGGCATTAGGGTCTGCTACCACTGTCTGGTCTCCTTCTGTAAGGCTCTTACCAGTCTTCTAAACAATTTTGGTCTTGCTTGGAGGAATATACCATCTGCAGATCCTATCTGTCTCCAGCTCCAGTGTGGTTCAGTAGAGTGGTCACCGGAGCACTCGCCAGAGTAGGGTAGGGCTGCAAGCTCTTGGAGGGACTATCTGGATTTGTTCCATCAACCACAAAGCATCCAAGCCCAGGCTGCGCTGACACCAGCTAACTTCTGCATTAAGAGAGGTTGTTGCTCTGTAGGAATCAGTATGTGCTGGTTTTAGGTCTACAGAGAACCTGCTATCTGGGAAAGCTTTCTTGTTTGTGGGCAAAAGTATCAAAATTATTTTAAATTCAGGTGTACTGCACAACTGGAGGTGAAGGCAGGTGTATGGTTCTGTGGGGCAGCATCCTTGAGGTCTTCCAACACATCAAGGTCAGAGCAGGCCAAGTCACTTGAAGCAGTTGCAGAGATTAGTGTGTTGGGGTAAACTGGCATTTCCTCCTTTCCCTGGGGTGTGAATGGCAGTTTTTGATAACTGAAGGCTTCATATTGAGAGGTGTCTTGGGTGCAGGAGATGTGAAACTGAGTTCAGGCTTGGCTGTGTCTCTTCTGATGGCAGGGGCTTCAGGGTGGTTATTTTGTTGAGTACATATTTCTTCCTGGTGTTTTTTTTAATCAAATTTGATAATGCTGGTCCAAGTAAAGGAAAATTAATGAAGTAACTTGCCTTACCTGTTGCAGAGCCACTACTGTGTGTAGTTAGTAGTTTAATGAGAAATGAGGCAAGACAGAGATCATTTTGCTTTCCTCTGACCAAACTACCTCTGCAGGACTTAGGAGTCAGATGGGATAGTAATCGGGTGTGATATTGTGGTGTTTAAGGCAGGACTACAGGAAATTAGTTGTATTCATTTGAACAGGATGAAGCCTTTCACGTGATTCTTTTTTTAACTTTAATCCTTTCATCTTGATCCATCATCTAATAGCAGGAAGGCTCCCTAAACTTGGAAATGTATTTCATCTGCTCGAGGAGCATAAGGCTCCATCTTGGCCTGCCTGGGAAGCTCTGACTGTCCCTCTGGTGTGAGGCACCTTGTTTAGCTACCTCTGTGTCATTGAATCACCTTTTAACTTGCCTTAGGGCTATAGAAAGTTTTTCTTGCGGCCACTGGCTGCTGTTGAAAGACTTCTGCTTCACCTCCAAGGTATGTTATGGGCTTGCTGACATGGGCCTTACCCAAACTTCCCCTCCACTGCATCTCTTGTACCCGAGAAGTCACTCCAAAGCAGCTTTCTATTTCATCTTCCCACTTGTTGAAATTTATCTGTAAGATTAGTCTGTCATTCGTCTCTCCTGACTGGTAAGCTTACTCCTTCCAGAACTCACTGCAATTTCAGAAGGAATAAAGAAATATCTTTAATGTTGGTGGCTTTGCATCAGGAGGATTGATAACTCCTTTGTTTCCTTCATCCTAATAGCTTTCCTCCTAGACATTTCATGCATGTGCAGATTATCATTTACATTCCTCTTGAATTTAAGAGCTTTAAAAGGACTAAAATCAGCATCTGGTTGTTGTGTTTGCGGATGCAGAAACTTTTGTGCCCTTCTCTTCTGCAGCAGACAATGCTCTAGACGCAAAGGAGAGCCAAGAGCTGTCCTGTAAAGCAACCCACTGCATGTTTGCAGACAGAGACCTGTTTCAAGACCTGTGGTGTAATGTTTTGGGATACTCTTTTAATCTCATGCATGACCTTCAGCTTTTAAAGGGCACAACTGAATCCACTTTGTTACCTTGCCAAGTTTTGAGTCACACATGCTGTCTACAAGCCTGAAGAGTGGCTTTTCTGTCACTGTGCTTCTCTCTGATGCTTTTATCCTATTTTCAGTGCATCACCCCTGCCTGCTTTTTCATAATAACCTGTCACCCTGTTTCAGATAAATTTTTATGGAGTAGAAGCCCTACAGAGTTCATTTTCGACTTGATGGAGCGATACCATACTGAATTAACAGCTCACCCTGAGGGAAGACAGATAGGACTGTCAGCCCTGCCAGCTTCTCATACACAGGAGCACATTGAGGGCAGAAAGAGTACATCTGATGGCTCATCAGTGGAGACGATGGAGAGGTGGTTACTTGTCACAGGGTGGAAAGACTTGGGATGTAGGAATGACTCCTTAGAAAGTTTGGCTGTGGTAGTTAAGGGGACCACAGAACAACTCACACCTATGTCATGTTAAATCTGATTTGGAGGTTGTGGGATGCTACAGCCACCCAGTGACACTTACCACAGATAGGAGAGCCTGGTGTTGGCTTACCCATCTCCCACGGGCTCCTCCCTGTTACATCAGGGGAACATAAGCTCTTTTCTCTGAGGCTCCTGTGAGACAAAAGGCGAAGTGCTACAAACCACAACAGCTTCCACTCCAAAAGTACCATAAAAGGCTGTGTCCTTAGAAGCTGGGCATGGGAGCAGTTCTCCCACATGCATTACTCCATCATGAGTCACTGGGCTTTTGCAACTGCTCCTACACGTGGATGCAGCAAGGAGGGAAGAAAAGGGACTGCTTCATAGCCCTGTGGAAGCGATGAAGAGTTATCAAGAAGAGGATAACATACAAGCACGCATGAACTCGACCAAACTGCCAGATGGTTTTGCTTTCATTACTTTTTTGGGGGGTTGGGTTTTTTTGGGGAGCTTCTAGCAAATGCTGCTTGCTGCTGATTCAAGCTTGAGATGTTTGCAGCCAAGGGTCTTCTGAATATGCAGAAAGCCTGAGTTGCTTTTAGGAAGCACAGTAATTGCCACATGAATAATATGAAGTTAGAAACTCCCTCCATTGTGGAAGTACTTTTTTTACTTTCTTTAAGCAAAGTTTTTCTCTCCCTATCCTCTCTCCCCATCTTTATCTTTCTCTTCCCTATCCTGGTGCAGAAATAGGTTGTGTTTCCTTGTGGCTGATGGTGTAAAAACTTATCTCCCTTACATTACATTCTGCTGTGCAATACCTACATGCTGGATAAAAAGCACAGGTATTGGGGAACAAATTGGTATTTGTTTTGATTTCTTTACTGAGACACCACCCACCTGCCCTGGCTGTCCTTGCAATGTTAGTTATTGTTTTCCCTTTTCCTTCCCTTCTGCTTGACAAACTCTTAGCTATTGGGGTTTACCGGGTTAAGTTTGTCAGTGGGAAATTCTATAAAAAGCTTCCTTTATTTAGACGCCAACCCAGTAATGACATCATGCAGGCATGTCTTCCGAGTTTCTCCGGGCTGAGCAGTCATGAAACTCAGCCCGGCTTCTTTCCTAGTGCATCATTCTGGTCTTCCCTGGTGGCTGTCCTTCAGAATAACCCCAGTCCTCTGGGGAGAGCTCAGGGAGGTCCCCCTGCAGACTGGCAGTCTTTTAAACAGTATAGCTGTGGTTGTTGTTGTCTTCCTGCTCATTGTTTTCAGGTTAGTCCTTTGAAGTGGTTTTTGGTGGATATTCAGCCAGACTTATCAGGGGAGCAGGAGGCTTACACACCCAGTATCGTCAGTGCATCTAAATTTTGTATTGGGTCAGTTTCAGATAACTTTGGCAGTATGCAGGTGCATATTGCATTGCAGAGAGCAGTGGGAACGGGCACATAAGAGATGTGCTGCTTGTTTTACAGTGGAAGGAAGGGGGCAGCTGGGTGGGACAGCTGGGTCGGAGTTGGCCACTATAGTAAGGCACTGGCAAAATCATTTTGTTTGCTGTGGTTTTTAAAAGTATTCATTTGAGTGTGTCTGTATGGGGGAGAAGTGTATGTTTTTTAAGGGATAGAAAGTAAAGAATATGACCTGGACAGGGTTTATGGCCCTTCTGGTGAAGTTATTCCTGGGTTCATTTACATCTTTAGAGGAAAAAGCATGCTGTGGTGTGATAACCTTCTTATGTGCTGATTTTGTTAAAATGTAAGCACAGGCATTCCCTTAGTCGCCTGCAGTATTCTTAAGTATTTTCTAAGTGATCAATAAACCAGAGTTTATTTAAGCAGTGAAATCGTACAAAACACTCTGCTGGGGGTCATTTAATTGACTCGATTTATTCTACTCATCCTGTTGTTGAAGGAAGTCATTAAGTTCCCATACATCATTATTAGTTTTGCCTTCCACTGAACATTGATTATACCCATTAGAGATGAGTAACCAGTTCAGTCTTGTCCATAATGCAGATTCTTCTAGTCCTACCTAGAATTTTGGTCAGACGAGAGGCAGTTTCCAGCCCTGCACCAATGCTTGCTTTGCACTGCTGCTCTGCGCTCTCCACCTTGATACTCTGAGTTATTAAAAATAAATTCATATTCCACAAACACTCTACAACTTGGTATGGGTGGCCAAAATACTTTTTTCTCTTTAGAGAGTTGTTTTGCAGTTAGGTTGTGCTAAAAAAAATACAGATTTGCAGGTGCTAGTTTTAAACAGTATCTCACCATGAAACTGCACAGAAAAGTGAGATCTTTCAGGCAGCAAACAAGGTATTTTCCCAAGGTCTCTAGTTGTGTCCCCTGGCAAGAAAATCTAGTGTTTACCTTAATTAAACAAACAAACAAACAAGTTTATACCATTGGGAAGTGACATCATAATGTTTTCTCTAAAGAAGAGGTGTGGGGATTGGGTATTTTTAGCTGCAGCTATTCTGAAGTTGTTGTTCTGTTATGACCTTCTCTTAATAATACATTTCTCAAATACTTTCCATAAATTTTTCATAGTTCCAGAAACTTTTACAGTCAAAGCACGTTGCTCAAGGGAGGAAAAGAGGGAGGAGCAGCCCACAGGCAGGAAAAGCATTTCAGGCACCTTTTCTGGTGGATTTTTGTGCCTAAGAGGGCATGCTAGTTGGGTGCAGCTTGTGAGGGACCTTTCCTAGGTCAGAGGGGTGGCTTGTGGCTCAGCTTTTCCCCAACTGCAGCAACTGTAAGATTGTCAACACCTGCTTCTAAAAGGTGTTGAGAATAGGATCAAAAAACTGAATTTGGACAGCAAGTTTAAGAGACTGAAAGAGGAACAGAGGAATGACTTGCTTACGGAGGTGCTATAGTGCAGAAGTCCCATAGGAGGGTGGGCATAAAGTTGGCAGCTTAAATTTCAGGTCTTTGTATAATTGATTAGGCTGTGGCTGACGTTCTGGAGACACTTCAGAATTACCTGCAAGTGTTATTGTCTCTGAGAAGATGAAAGAGCCAGCAAATTCCTGTGTAAAACCTGAAGGCTGTCTTCGTCATTCCACAAGCTGCTAGGCTGCTTCTCACCTGGGTCTATGAAGTGAAAAACCAGTATAGGTTCTGGGGATCAGGCAAGCTGGTCCTGGGCTTTTGCTAACATCAAAGTGGCCATGAAAAATCTTCTCAAATAGTGATAATGTAAAAAGCAGGAGAGTTGAAGCATATTCAGGTTAGGTTGCTGATGCTATCTATCTCCTGATAGTTACCAGCAGAGATGGTTGGATTTTCCAAAGTAAGCTGCACAGTTAGGTGTTTCTCCATGTTTGCTTGTAATGAAATTGGATGAGGAAAGCAGTTAAGCTGAGTGTAAATAATAAACACGCAAAATGAACACAGGTGAGAGGAAGGACAAGCAAGAGGTGTCTGTGCTGCATCCATAGCATGTTGCCGCATTGTGGTGGGCATCTAGGAAGCAGAACTCGGTGATGTGACTGGAGAGGTGTCAGGCTTAGACTGAGCCTGGGGAAGGGACAAGGAAGGTGTTTAAGTGGCTGTTTGCTTGTTTTTATATATTTTCTTTTTCTCAATAACCAAATCTGTGATGAGGAGTTTCTACTAATGGACAATAAATGAGATGAAGGAAACAACCCCTGAGCTGAGACTGTTTTTCTTGCCAACAAGTCCTTTTATATTGTCATGCCTTTTTAATACCACAAGCAGAAACAACAGCCCTGTCTACTGAAGGTGTTGACACTGCATACAGTCACTGGTGCAGCCTTGAGTCAGGTTAAAAAAAAAAAAGGGTTACTGCTCCCCAAATCACTGAGCCCACATTCAGCAGCTGCCAGCTGGGGAGAGTAGGGCTCTGGGGGCAAGGGAATACTTGCAAGCCCGGTGCTACTCCAGGGCTGGGCAGAACTTGCCATAGTAAAGAGGGTCTTGTTTTGGAAGAGTTTATGGATCATTTAATACCAGAAATATGCCAAAGTGGCCTTTTTATTTCGCCTGTGCTCTTGGAGTGAGAATTTAATTATTTATTTATTTGAAGATCTGTTCGGTTTTCTTTTAAGCCTGATGCCAAAGCGATTGCCAGGGTTAAGACCTTTCCTCTTCTGGAGGAGACCTCCTGAAGCTTTCACCAGCAGATAATGTAGGGCTGGTGCTGAGCTCCTGCAGGACCATATTGTCTGCAACTCCGCATTTTCCCTTGCATCAGTTTTGGGGTATGGAGTTGCTGTTTAGGGTATGCTTTCATTCCAGGGAACTGCCACGTGTATTTTAGTGGCCTTTGTGGGCAGATTTCACTTAGGGGTTTGCAAGATGTCAACTTGGGTTGCAGTTGGGTAGTTCATATCCTGAATAATACTTGGACTTCTGGTGCCATTATTTGTTTTAAGACCTAGGACTTGATATTCTGGTTGCTTTAAAAAATAATAAATAAATAAAAAGTGACCAAGTGTGTGCGTGCTTTTTTGGGAACTGTAACCTTGGCACCATCTTTTCATGTGAGATCTGTGTTTAATTCTGCATCATTCATTGGCAGAAACACTGTGGTCTTGATACCTGATGCAGGTGTGTTTCTGAATAAAAGAGCAGCATCAGCAAGAGTGGAGGTTTCATCTGGGCAATTTAGGGGTGAAACATGGTGATAAAGCATCTAGTAATAAGGCAGCACAGTGCATGGTGAGAGCAGATACTCCAAGTGTGATGCTCAGTATGATATAGGAGGTATGCAGAGTGGGCAGAGTATCTTCTGGAGATGGTCTGCAGCTAGAAAGCAGGGGCAGCCACTTTAAGCCAGATCAGTGGTGCAGAGTTGGCTCCATCTATTCAGGCCATGCGGCTGGAGCATCATCTTCTCTGCAAGACCTGTAAGGTGATGGAAGAGATACTGGAGTGTATGGGAAGGGCAGCCTGGGTTCAGGCTGGGTTTGGAGGGTGGACTATGAAGGGCCTCTGTCCCAAATCACCCCCTGATGCTTTTTATTGGGAGTGAGCCTGTTTTCTACTGAAAACTCTTCAAAACAAGAAGGGGAGAAACAGTTTGGGAAACCAAATAATTTCTGATAATGTTGAGCCATAGTAGTAGCTTTTGTTTTCTGTCAATAGAAGGAAGTGGGAGAAGCACACAATAGCTTTAGTGTAGGACAGGCTGCATAGGAGGTGTAGTGCTCACTCACCAGTAGTGAGTCCTAGGAGAGGATCCAGTGTGGGAATATCCATAAGGAGAGCATGGGCTGCTTGGAGCAGGTGAGAAAAGTGCAGCTTTTGTTTCACTGCAGCCTTGTATCTCTCTGAAGCAGGTGATGAAGGTCTGTGACCAGTGAGCTGAGATGGGAATCCATGTCCAGTCTTAGATGAGAAATTGGAACGTAGATGATGAACTCTTCAATTTGTACTCAGTCAGGACTTAAGCAACCGTGCTTTACATTAAAGGGTGGGCTCACAGAGGCTCCTCTTTACCCAACTGACAGTGATGAGAAAGAGCAAACCAGCTCTGATCTCTGCTCTCTGGAAAAATCCTTCCTGCTGAAGGACTTCTTGTTTTGTTAAAAAATAAAACGCAAAAAAAACTTCTTTGTGATTGCTCTTCTATTTTGAAGTCTTACCTGAAGGCCTGCAGGAATGTTCTAACTCAAGCATGGAACTTATTATTCATGTTGGCCACACTCTTTACGGAAGAATGGGATTTCTTAGAATCATAGAATCCCTAGGTTGGAAAAGACCTTTGAGATCATCAAGTCCAGCCATACCTGTCCACTACTAAATCATATCCCTGAGCAATTTATCTACCTGTCTTTTAAATGCCTCCAGGGATGGTGACTCAGCCACCTCTCTGGGCAGCCTGTTCCAGTGCCTTATAACCCTTTCTGTGAAGTTTTTCCTAGTATTCAATCTGAACTTCCCCTGGCGCAGCTTGAGACCATTCCCTCTCGTCCTGTCACCTGAGGGAAAAGACCAGCACCCATCTCTCTACAGTCCCCTTCCAGATAGTTGTAGACAATAAGGACTCCCCTCAGCCTCCTCTTCTGTAAACAACCCCAGTTCCCTCAGCTGCTCCTTATAAGACTTGTTCTCCAAGTTCTTTGTGCTTTTCCTATCAAAACACTCTGCTGCCCTCAGATGCTTATTTTTTGACAACTTCCGTTTTCCAAACCTTTTTGCACGATGCCAAGTCCAGCTGCACTTTAGCGGGTTGCATTCACCTCTCCCAGGTTTTGGTCTTGGAAGATCCTATTTCCCAAGCTGCCAAAGAAATCATCGTCCTACTTGCAAATGTCATTTGTAGCAATTAACTGAAAATTTGTGTTTATAAGGGAAATGTTTAAAGGAAATGTGTTTTAAGTGAACTGTCTAGTTGTTGCTTTATTCAGTGAATGTTAAAGCATTTATAAGAGAAATGCATCTTTCAAGTTCAAATTATCTTTTTTTTTCCTTTTAGCTGATCATGCCTTCAGCTAATTAAGACTGCATCTTGAAACCGAGGTGATAACTTGTGTTCTTTTCTTCCCTGATGAGAACAGCATCTGCTGCTGCTTTTGTGGGCAGCTTTGTATGGGGTCTCCACTATACCAAATGCTTGTTTTTCTATCACTGCCGTAGTCTCTCATCTACTTAAACCTCTCACTTCGCTCTTCATCTGATCCAAAAAGGGGTGTGGTAACTTTTTTTTAGTTCCTGTGTGCATACCCTCACCTTCCCTATGCAGGCTCCAACTTCCACTGCAAAAACCCTTCTGAAACATTTTCATTAATAGACTTGAGCTTACTGTGGTCCCCTTTGACTTGCCTTTATCCCACTTCATTGCTGACCATTATTCATGTCAGAAATGCTGAGGACATGGAAAACAGTAATTGTAGGTAGTAGATCCTCTGCACTTCTGGGTATTGTTTTTTCTGGAGTTCCTTGTGCTGCTTTCTCAAGCATATTTTATTGAAGGTGCTGCCTGGAATGCCTCGAAAAACCTAGAAATGGAAAGATAACATCTGGTTTGATGTCTGCGTATGTTTCCTGGCTCACTCGGTTGTACATCCTCAAGGTGCTGGGCTCTGTGGTGGCATCTGTGGGTTCAACTCCCAGCCAGGCTTGCTCAGGACTATCCCTGCACCATGTGTAACAGGCCTCCAAATGTGGGGCTGGCTCAGGCCATACATTGTGCCACCCTCCCACCTTTTAGTCTCTCCTTTATGTGGGATAAAATGAGTGATGAGCCAGATGATGTGCCTGGGCATAGCATTCCTCCCCCAAGAAGCCAAGCTGAATTTGTACCTCCTTCTGATGTTGCAGTCATCGCAGGAGGTTTCCAAACCAGGGGTGAGGAAGAGGCTGAGTTGGCAAACCTGAATTTCTGGTTCACACTGGTTTGAGGTGGACTAGGGATGCCAGGGCCGTATGTCATTACATGGTGGTACATGCCATGAAGTGTGGCAGTTCTCTGGCATCTCCCTGACAAAGAGTTGTGTTCTGAGGGCTCGGCCTGGCTGCTGTGGGTGGGGGGAAGGCACTGCCATTGTGGTAAAGCCTGTGAGACAGCAGTGTGGTGACATGAACAGTCCTTGCTGAGCCGTTGAGAGGCTGGTGTTTAACTAATTAGGAAATTACCCCAAATGCTGAAGTGCTGAGGATGTGCCTGCAAGGACAAAGGTGCCATTGGGGGCTTTGGGGTTAACATAGGGCTGGTGCAGTCAGGGGAAAGACTCATTTTATCCTCCAAGCACATGGGCTAAGTCACCAGTTGTTTATACCCACTGCACTGAGGACTGACGTGGCTTTGCTCTGGGACAGCGGACTCCCACTGCACTGGTGGGGAGATGCGCTCACAGGTTTGTGTTTTGCAGGTTTGGCTTGGACCACAGTTTCAGGAGTACTGGTTCTGCTGCTGTTGCTGGCTGGGAGCTGGTGCTGCTTGCTGCTGGTCACTGCCTGGTGTGACATCTTACTAGGTGCCTGCTACCAGCACTAGGGCTTTGCCAGTGATGGGGAGATTTGCATCCTCTTCCACACGTAACTATTGCCAGTGTCCAGCACCAACCCACCTGGCTGTGTTTCCACCACTGCCCTTGAGCATCATTTCATTGCATTTCTATCTAAAGTATAGAAGCTGTTATCGCATTAATATATCTTATTCCAGAATATCAGTACACTGGCTGGAAAGTTGTATGTCTGTTTTTCAGCCTTAGCAGTCTCAGTGCATCCAGTTTTAGTGTCAGGGTTAGTTTTACATCAACCACAGTAAAGTGGTAACAGCCAAATGCATTGTGAATTTTAAGATGTATTTTGAAGCCTTGACCAAATGGCACAGATGTTGATGTCAACACTATTACAGATTTTTTTTTTCTAAGCTGGCAAACTGCTTAAAGGGTGTGTTACATGACCATTGCTGTTTCATAAGCTGAAGCATTACATCTTCCTTAAGTCTCCACCTCCAGCTTGATTTTATAAACATGTTTTCCATGGAAGTAAGAGGGGAGGACTTCTTGTGTCAAATCAAATACTGCTTATTTCCTTGAAGTTTTCTGTTACTGGACATGCTTGCTTGGGGCTTTGGTAGAAGAAAAGAAGTTAAGAACAGCTCACCCAGTATCATCCAGAGATGCTGTTTGAAGATGCAAGTCCAGGGTACTGGCAGCAAAATGGTCAGGGAGTGTCCTCTGCAGAGGCTGCCAAATACAAATAATTTACTGTGTGGGGTTCTGTATTTTGAGGAAGTGTGAGCTGTTTAAAAATATTAAAACAGTTGAAGGAATGAGGGTGGTACTCAAAGAACTTATTTTCCTAGGGGATGGGCACTAGCCTGGGTCAGGGTCAGACTAATGAAAATGTGGTACAGCCAGGGGCTCTGGCAAGCGGTGCAAGACCCAAATGGTCAGCATAGGTCTCACTTTAACTCAACTTATATATCTATAACCTATAAGTCATTCACCTCAAAGATTATTTTGGGCAGGTTTTCTATGGACAAGCTGCTTTTCTTATTGATAGTGGATTTTTAACTTCCTACCCATTTATTTAATTGGCTGTCCCAGTGACTTTATGTAATGCTGTTTTTGTTATTTCCTTATTTGTGTTTTAAGAAAGATTGTGCAGGAGACACTACAGGCTGCTGGCAGCATGATAGCTTATTTTTGCATCCTTGTTCCTTTGGTTTTGGCTAGTGATCATCACTAGCTCCACAGTGCCCAGGGTGACATCTGAAGTATCAGCCACCCTGCTGTTTCAGGCATGTGCAAGGCATGGGTGGCCACTGGCTGGCAGTGGCCACCAATCTGGAAAGCGCAGAAAGTTTTAGAAAAGGAGATGCAATAAGAGCTTTTAGCTCACCCAAAATTGCCATGTGTAAATGGAGGCAAGAATGAACATGGGCATGGTAAAAGAGAGTAACATATCCCATGGTATCACTACATGGACCAGAATGAATAAAATACAGTATTTTGAGAGGAATGCATGTTCAAGTGGAGAATGACCATCATTGTAGCTTCATTTACTTTATGTTTAGAGAAATGTAAAATGTTCTTCCAGTCTTAAGCAAACAGAAGATGACAGTTTCCAAGCTCTGTGTTTGTATAGTTCCTTTCCAGGTCAATGTATCACCTGAAGAAAGGGGATTTGTCTAGTGGCAAAGTATTATCGATGTTGTGACCACGGCTTGCCATCATGCTTGAAAAACTAGGTGCAGATGGGTAGAACAGAGGGAAATGCACGTAATCTGCATTATAATGTGTAAGTCACGTTATAAGTTACTCAGTGATAACATATATGTAAATGTAATCTGTGTTATATGTTACTTGGTCATAAAGGTGGCTTGTAGAATTAGTTGCATTGCTTTTCTGGGTGAGAATTAAAAACTTGTTTCAAGAAAAGACAGCTGTATGTTGGGCTCTGGTGTCCTTTGAACTGTGTTAGTTGTTTGGATATATCAGGTAGAAGCTGCAGGTGCTGTAATGTTGCTCAGATGGTGTTGCTGGTGCCAGCTCTTCCAGGTTGGTGATGTTGTATTACTGGTCTTTATCTGACCAAAGTCTCATGCTGCTTCTCCCTTTCTCCCCTGCTTGTTGCTGGAGGAGTAGCCTGGAGCTCCCATTGCATTCCTTCTTGGCAGCAATGTGCTCTTAGGTCAGCTGACGTCAGGTGTAACACCGTGCCTTTGGCTTGGGCAGGGGCGTATTCTGCCTACTGAGTTACAGCAGCATGTGTCTGCTGGTGCAGAGATGTGATGGACTCTGAGATCTGCATGGGAAATCTTACCATCCTCTGGCACTCAACCAGGTCAGAAAATGGGATAAAACACATTCCCTACCTGCAAACCTGTTGCTGGGTTGTGTCTGTGCTAATCATCCCGGGATAAACACTCCAGACAAGATGATTTGTGCAGCTGGAGGCATGCGAGCTAGTTTTCCAGTACCTGGCACATGTAGTTGGATAGTTGTAAAATTCCTGCTCAGCACCAAGCAAAATCCCTATAATGTTTCCTTTCTGTTTGTGCAAGTCAGTGTTGGGCTGATGCTTTGAGCTGGGTGGGGAGGAAGCTTCTGAAAACATCCTGAAAAACCCAGTTAATCAACAAAATCTGAGCATGGCCTACACCAAGGGTTTTCTTGCAGCGCAAGTGAGCATAGCTGACTTTCCATCATTGGCTGTCTTCCTGTTACAACCTGTTCCTTTGCAACCAGTCTGAGACACTGCCTGATCCAATGGGACCTGCCTTTCCTCTGTGCGCAAAGACCTGCTGCACTGGTAAAGTACCAGTGCCTCTGTCGTACCAGAACTGGAAAACTTACCAACTTCTTATTTTGTTTGCAGTGAGCTGTGGAGAAGAGAGATCCCACGTACGGATTGCCTCCTGCCTTGCCTTTTCTCCCACCTGCTCATGGTGAGCTTTCGTGTGCTGCAGGAGTGGAGGGGAGAGCCACTGCACAGAGCTGGGGCACTGCAAATGAGGCCAAAGGGTGTTTGACCAGCAGCTGGGGGTTCTCCCCTCCCCATGGTGGAGACAACCAAGTCCTGCCACGTAGATGCCCATATGGGAGAGGACAACTCCAGCTGAACTGATGCATCTTGGCACCTGATACCAGGCTCAGGTAAGGGCTTGGAGCCAGGTTGCACTTGATGCCCTATTCTTTGAACTCACAAACTGTCTCTGGAGCAGGTGAGAATTGACCTGAGAGCTGTCATGTACTGTGGATACACAAGCTAATAAATTGTCAGGATCTTGTCTGCAATGATGCTCGATGCTCTGGTTTGTGTTGACATGCTGGTGGCATCAAAATGAGTTGCAGTGGGGTTTCTTACATGGGTGTTCCCAATACCTTTGCTAAGGGAGATGAGTATGTTTTTATCCAGCACAGCATCCAGTGCTGTTCCAGATACAATGCAAGTTTACTGGGTCTTTTGAATTTTCTGTAACACATCTGCAACTCATATAAAGTGATCTATGGGCACTCATTTTCTAAGACCTTGAGACAGTTAAAATATAATAATTCTCCTTGCAATTCATCTGGCTTAGTGCTCCTCATGCTTTTTTTTAATCTTAAAAAAAAAAGTAAAACCTTGCTTATCTGCTCTTGAGTTTGTAGGAAATAAACATGCAAACAGGATCTGCTGTATCTTGGTTGATACAGCTTGATAGTAGTTTCATCCTTGTGGTCATAATTCACTTTGCAATTTACATCGGTTTTGGTAGCAGGGCTGTAAGTGCTGAATTTGGGCTAAGACTGGTAATGTACAGTCCAGTGAAATGTTCTTATGAAGCTGCTGCCTGACCAGGGTGTTTCCAGTCTGGTTTTGTTAATGAGAGAGGAGCTGTGGATGGGGATCAGCAGAAATCCTCAATTCCTTGATGCAAGTGCATTGACTGTGTTCTCCATTTTGGGATTGTATTTTGTGTTTCTCGTAAAGAGTACTGCAACAGCTGTGATGCTGGAGGTTGCTGGTCTTGTAGCAAGACCTTACCAGAAGCTTGACTTCTGCGTAGGGAGCCAGATCTCACAAAGCAGAAGCTCTGTCTGCAGCCGGTGGTGTGTGGCTGTCACTTCCTCCTGCAGCCCATCACCTCCTGGACATGCAACCCTGTGTGCTAGCATCTTTCTACAAAACCATGCGGCTTCTCCTGGATGTCTTGGGAGTCTTTGAGGTTACCAGGGGGCAATTACCATGCCATTGAAGCAAACCCAAAGCTGTGCTTGTTTGCACTGTGCTTGGTAGATATGTGCCATGTTGTAACCCTGTGGCTTTGCAGCTTTAAGCGCATGAGAGCGCCTCTGATGACAGTTCCCCTTGGCTCACAGCGGCTGACTGTGTCCGCAGCATTACAATAGGCAACCAAGACAAGGAGTTTGCTGTGAGCCAATAGCTTGCAGGATTCAAAATACGTTGAGGTGTTTGTTTCATGCACTTAAGAAAAACCATGATAGAGTTTGTTCAGCTTTTCATGGCTTGCTTTAGCTGCTTTGTAAGCAGGCGATTGCACTGCTTTGCGTGGCTGGGTTTACTCCAGGGCATGCAAGCACATAAGTTGCTGTTAAAACTTTACAAGTGAGAGGAGTGCTTTACTGAGACGTGGTGCAGACTGCTAGTGTGCCTTGTGCAAGGGTCTCCCCTCTTAGCAGATGTTGTATAAGCATTCCCAGTTGCATCAGTGTATAAACATTTCCTTTAAGCCTATTCTCCTTAAAGCAAAAATTGTAGGCTTATACCATAGATGGCTAAAGGTAAAACGCTGTGTTTATGTGTGCTTTTAAAATAGAATGTGAAACAGGAACAGCAGCTTATTGAGTTTCAGCAGTGGTGGATGTTACTGTAGTAAGCACGCACCTTTTTGACTTTATTCCACAGTCTAGTTTCAGTTTTAACTACAGGCCAGCATGATGTTTAAGCATGTCAAAAATTGCCCCCTGCTCCCTCCTTTTTTTCCCCCTGACACCAGTCTCTGTAAGTAGATAGGTAGGGATAGTTAGGCACATTCAGGACTCCAACTTCACTTAAACTCGTTTCTCCTTTTTAAATGACCTGCTTGCAATAGCATGCAGAAAAAAACCCCCATGTTTCCATCTGCTTGGGTGCAGCTGGACAGAAGAAATTTACAGTGCTATGAGAGGTCATTGAAGCAAAAGTGCAAAGTTTTGCCCTGGAGATGGAGTATGCTGAGTGTAATTTCCAATGGTTTGAGTAGATACTTTACTACAGTATAAAATATTTAAAAATTGAGTTCTGAAATATCACCAAATCTAGCCCAAGGTTGAAAACATGGTTCTATGCTGTACTTCCTGTAATAAAGAGGAGGCTATACTGACATTTTCATTTCCAACAGCCCTTCTGCCAAGTGACGGTGGATCTACTGTTTACCTTGCAGCAAAATGGGGATGTTGATCAGTACAGGCTGGTGCTAATTTGTCCTGATAGTATAAAACCTGTGTAAAACTGATATAAAAGCATGTCAAACTTTTGTGCATTCCTTGGAAGGAGGCAGGAGGGGCTTGAGGAGACTGAAAATTCAGTGCCTCTGGCTCAGATGAGTTGCTTGGTAACATCACCACAGCTACCCTGTTCAAAAACTGGGAAACTGCTTTCTTGCCAAGGTCCCAAAAGCAAAATCACTTTATGAAGATGTCTTGGAGGAGTCAGATCTGGAATCAAGGTTGCAGTGAATTTCTGGAAGGACATCTTAAGACATGCTGATGTGCAACCACCTGCAAGACTGCTGGACCTATCAGCTGAGCCTTTGATGTCTCAGCTCTAGTCCTTAGACCACATTCATTTGCATTTTTGATAGACTAAATTCTCACCAGGTGCTGGTGAAGTTTAATGGAAGTTTGTCCTTGTTTCCTGTAAATTGCGCAGTGGGCAGAGGATGACCTGGCGGTCAGCAGAAGGCTGCAGATATGGCCTTGGCAAACGACGTCTGTGGAAAGAGGTGGCAGTGCCTGTATCTTCTGCAGGTACTGGCGCAGTGTGAGTGAACCAGGCAGGGTTATTGCTGATGAATTTATAAGGGGGAGACGTCATGTTGTGGTTGGGATCAGCAGGTGCTGTGTATGTGTGTCCCCATGGGCTGCAGAAGGGGCACTCTGTTCCTCTTCTGGGCAGTGGACAAGGGTTGCAACATGAAGGTTGGGTGACTGGTGGCCAGAGGTTCCCATGCTGTGAGCCAGCCTGGTCCTGATGGGTACCGTCCTGTGTGAGATGGCAGCGGCTCAGCGGATCTTGCTGGAAAAATGTGGGAATTTGGAAGGAGGGTTATAACAGTAAATCTGATTTATGGATAACAATTTTTGTGCCATGTCTTGGATTTTTGACACAGGACCCTTCTTTCCCCTGCCAATACTATATATTCCACCTTGTGAATTAATTTCAAGAAGGTTATCCTCATCCAAAATGTGGATATTTTATTTCAGGCTTGCTAATGGGCAGACAGTGCTCAAAGCACCTGGGCAGTAACATACATTTTTCATTAAGCATCTTTAGTCTTACTATTGCTGGGATTAATTTTTACTTCCTTAAATAGTAAACTAGAAGCTGCAAGTTCTAGTGTGAGATGACAGACTGTAGAGTTTTTCAACTTATTCTTTTAAAAAGGAATTGATAACTTTGTTTTCCAGTTGGATTTAAACATGCATGGCTTGGGCCTTTATGTTGCTTCTGTCCTACTAAATGTATCTAGTATTGTTCTCATGTTCACTTTTTCTTACAATTCCTGTTCATAACTGCCTCACCTTGTGTGTTTGTCATGGGGAAAAAAAAAAACCTGTTTGCTGCAAAAATACAGTACTCAAAGGAGAAAATTGGGTGGCAGGTTTGCGAAAGTCATTTGAGTAGTGTATTACAAAAAAAAAGAAGAAGGTATATGGAGAAGCATGGCAGGTACACATTGCATCTATTTGTAAGACTATTTATGCAATGGCAGAATAATACGTTTTGTCAAACTCTCCAGAAAATTAATGTCTCAGTAGTTTTCATATATACAAGGTGTCATTTCCCTCCAGGAAATGCTGTAAATTCATGGTGTCAAACTACTCAGGAGTTTGAGTATGCGCAGAATTAAATAATAAAAGTATACATATTCAATATCTATATTTAACATAGGCTGTTGCAGAGCAAAGCTGTATTCTGTTCCCTCTCCAGAGTACAAAAGCATAGCATCACTTTTATACTCCAAAAAGAAGCAACAATGCAGTCAGATGCCGAGGCTGGTGCTGCCACTTGCCATCTCCACCCCTCCCACTACCATCAACCTTTTTCTCTGCCTTCAAGCTTTTTCCTAAATCTGAGGATTTGTGCTCTTATAGTAGAAAAAGAAAACAAATGTGCACATTCCAGGCATGGTAGACAGAACTGTCTTCTTTGCAGCAGTTTTTGGCTCTAGAGAGGCTTTTGCAGAGGTGGATGCTAAAATTTATGTGGTCTTGCTGCTGTTGTCTGCTGTGTAAACCCTCCTGTGTTACAGAGTCACTCTTCCTCTGGTTATGCTATTACAGAGCATGGTCAGAGATGTTCAGAATAACTTCCACTACATAAATGTCTTGAAATTTTGTCCATTTAATTTGATATACAGTTTTTTTTTTCTCCCCAGTCTGCAGAATATTTTATTTTTAGCGGCATGTAAAGGACCTCATTTGAATTCTTTGGCCCCATAACAACCAAAATCATCAAAAGTGGGGGAGTGAATTTGCCTTTGAGTTAAACTTCACAGAGGAAAGATGTGGGAAAGAAAAGATGCAGATATATTAAATGACACCATGAGGCAGTTACTCAGATCTTGCTACTTTGAAAAATGAAGCTGTGATTAACATGTATGTAGCAAAATCCATGGGAACATTTGAAATAGGAGCCACAGCTTATAAAAATTAGAGAACAAAATACACAAAGTATTTTTATCCTTGTTCTGTTTTGATTGGGGAGTCAGTAACAGGGAAAGATACACCCATTCCTGCCATGAATTTGAAGAGTTTGTTTTTTCCAATGCTTGTATAAAGGCAGAGCATAAAGCAGTGAAATGCCTGTGCTGTCAGTTGATAATAGGTCTTGGAAGAGCTGCACTGGTAGCCCTCATTATTGTGTTTAATATTTCTATCACACTGGTGGCAACTTTGTGTGATGGCTGCTTTCCCTCATACTTCATTTCAAAAGATTCATTTCAAAAGGTGGATCTCCCAGTGTCTCCATCCACACCTGAAATACACAGTGGCAGCAAAGAGGTTGCATTAAGAACTTGATAAGAAGAGGCAAATAATTGCTTACAGACATCTGAAGGTGCAGAGAAATGGGCTGTGCCTTGGAAAGTGCTCATGCTTTTGCTTATCATATCTCTGTTATGGCTTGACAGGCAGGATGCTCCTTGGGGCTTGTACAAGACAACACTCAAGTCATATTTGATGTGGGAAGTTACCTTGCTCATTTGTAGTGGCAATGGGGGAGGTGGTGGATGAGGCAGAGCAGTGGGCACAGACCACTCAGAGCTAGACTGGGTCTTGCTTAGACCAAGACCGGTCCATCTCAAGAGTAGATGAGGATCATCTTGCTGCTGTGTTGTTTTTCTTTTGAGGGTGTTTATGGAAGGTAATCATCTGGACAGCAGTTTACTTGTTGCTTGCACACTTTAGGCAAAAACTTGTTTCTTGTTTGATGTTAAACCTGCCTTCAGATGGCCCTACAGAGTGTCTCTTGGCATCATATCCATAGCTGAAGGTAAGATCATGTCAGTTTGATGTCATCCACACGAATGCTGGACTGTGCAGCATCCAGCTGGTGTGCGACTTGTGCAATGCAAAGGTTCTGTAACTAGTTGCTATGTCTCTTGCTATGTCCTGGACTTCAGCAAAGCCTTTGACACAGTTTCTCACAGCATTCTGCTGCGGAAACTGTCAGCCTCTGGCCTGGACAGGCGCACACTCTCCTGGGTGGAAAACTGGTTGGATGGCCAGGCTCAGAGGGTGGTGGTAAATGGTGTTAAATCCAGCTGGAGGCCAGTTACAAGTGGTGTTCCCCAGGGCTCAGTGCTAGGTCCAGCCCTGTTCAATGTCTTCATCAATGACCTAGATAAAGGCATTGAGTGCACCCTTAGCAAGTGTGCAGGTAACACTAAGCTGGGTGGAAGTGTTGATCTGCTGGAGGGTAGGGAGGCTCTGCAAAGGGATCTGAACAGGCTGGACCACTGGGCAGAGACCAATGGCCTGAGGTTTAACAAGACCAAATGCTGGGTCCTGCCCTTGCGACACAACAACCCTATGCAGTGCTACAGACTAGGAGAAGTCTGTCTAGAAAGCTGCCAGGAGGAGAGGGACCTGGGGGTGTTGGTTGACAGCTGACTGAACACGAGCCAGCAGTGTGCCCAGGTGGCCAAGAAGGCCAATAGCATCCTGGTTTGTATCAGAAACGGTGTGACCAGCAGGTCCAGGGAGGTTATTCTCCCTCTGTGCTCAGCACTGGTGAGACCTCCTTGAATACTATGTTCAGTTCTGGGCCCCTCACCACAAGAAGGTGCAACGAAGCTGTTGAAGGGGCTGGAGAACAGGCCCTATGAGGAGCGGCTGAGAGAGCTGGGGTTGTTTAGCCTGGAGAAGAGGAGGCTGAGGAGAGACCTCATTGCTCTCTATAACTACCTGAGAGGAGGTTATAGAGAGGAGGGAGCTGTCCTCTTGTCCCAAGTGACAGGGGACAGGATGAGGGGGAATGGCCTGAAGCTCCGCCAGGGGAGATTTAGGCTAGACATTAGGAAAAAAATTTTCACAGAAAGGGTCATTAGGCACTGGAACAGGCTGCCCAGGGAGGTGGTTGATTCATCTTCCCTGGAGGGGTTTAAGGGTGGATGAGGTGCTGAGGGGCATGGTTTAGTGTTTGATAGGAATGGTTGGACTTGATGATCCGGTGGGTTTCTTCCTACCTGGTTATTCTATGATTCTGTGATTTAAAAGCACAGTGTCTTTTGTACAGGCATATGTGTGCCTAAGAACAAAGGCAAAATATCTTAGATTCCAACAGACAAGACTTCCCCTTGCTCAAATTCAGTTGTGTCCCCATGTAGAGAGCAGGGAGCTGGGAGTCCTGCTGTGTGCAGGTAAGATCCATGCACACTTTGTACTGGGACTTTTGAGCCTCAGCCTAATTTTAGCTATGGGATACAGCTGGAAGTTGTCAGCAAAGGTTTTTCCTATTAGCAGTTTCCTAAAATATTTCCCATATTGTGTGCACATTAATATTTCTCTTTCCCCTCTCCCCTTTTTTTTTTTTCTTGCCTTACAGCTTTTGACATGAAGAAAGATATAGAGTCTTTAATAGCCCAGGAAAAAGCGGAGATTGTTGCCAAGTATGAGAAGGTACCAACCTCATCTTTCTCCTGCACATACTGGCTAAGGCCAAAGCTATTTACTTGATTAGGAATGCTTCAAATAAGAGCTTTTGCCTCTTTGCAGTCATTGCCCAAGTGACTCCTAAGCCATTAGGCTTGATGCCTGCTCTCCCTACTTGCTTCTGCCTGCATGTCCCCTCTCACCACATCCCCAGAATTTCTTGTGGGTCCTGTGTATGCTCAGCACAGATACCAAAAGGCTCCATTAACACCACAATGACTTATGCTTGTGAGCACTCATTTATCTAATGTATAGCCCTTCCCAGCCTGTGGCAGAGGCACACCAGGGATGTTGGATAGGCTGAAATTGTGCATTTTTTTAATGCATATGATTTTGCCTCTGTAGAACAGGTTTTGTGCTCCTTGCTGTATGCCTTCTAGAGTACAGGGAAGGAGAGCTGCGGGCACTGGAGGGTGGGCTGTGGGCACTGGGACATTCCTCATGCTGGGGCGGACTCATGGGTGTCCTTTCTGCTTTCAGGGCAGGCAGGAAGGAGCTCAGATTGACCCATGGGAAGATGCCAATTTCACACTGTATAAAGTTACAGACCGCTTTGGATTCCTGCAGTAAGTCTTCCTGCCCTCTCCTATCTTCCCTGACCCATGTGTCTGTGCAGACCGCCCATCTGCACTGAGCATGGCAGACCCAGCATCTTTCCTATAAGCTACTCTGTGGCTTGGCTTGATCAGTTCCAAATGCAGGAGGAAATACTAGATGTGTTTCCTCCCTCAACCACACATGTTCAAACACTTTGATGCTTTGAATATGCTGCAAAGTAAGGCTTAGAAATGATTTCCCTCCACAAAGCCTGGTGTCAAAGGATGCAGGCTGGTGCTTCTGTGCCCCTGTGAAGGCCCACAGTGTGTCACAGAGGGAGAGGCTCCTAATGCTAATGTCTAATGTTGCATTTGCACCTAATGAGTCAGGGAGGAGGAAGAGATGAAACAAGCTATCTGATTGTTCTTGGTTCCCTTAGGAAATCCCCATCTTAAGCGAGGTGCAGATGAATTAGATATACACCCTGTGCCTGGGAAAAATACTTAAAAGAAATATTTTTATTCCAAATCCAAACAAAAAGTTATAATATTAGGTGTTTGTATGCAGGAGCAGGGTTTGAATCAATTGCTGTCCAGAAATCCTTGATCATGTGTGTATTGAAGAGGAACTTTATGCCCAGGATTTCCAACAATGTCCAGTGCTTGATTACCCCCCAGCAGCTTCCATTGGGTGGTGGGGTTCTGGCTGGTGCTTCCTCTACCTGTTCCTCACTGGGAACAGCTATAGGAAAGGCAGGAAGACCCCAAGCCAGATCTCCTCAGGTGTCTGAGGTGGTCCCTGAGCTGCAAACACCCTGCACTTCTCTGCACCCTTTCTTGTCCATGGAGTAACTGGTGATGCCTTGCTTTTCCAGTGAACAGGAGCTGCCGACCTGCACAGCCTTGGAGGAGAAGGTGAGTGTTACCAGCTCTGTCATTATGGGTATCGGATCCTTATCACACCAACTGAGGAGGGGATGGTTTTTGAGGAAACAAATGTGCAAGCAAGAGCAAAGCAGGCATCCAGCACCCACTGGTCACTGCTACTCATGCAGAGGTGGGAGCTCTGCACAACGCCCAGCGGTTTATTTTGCTGGGTCAGGCACCTCCCCTGTTCCATGATGCACTGAAATTGCACCTTTTAAAGCAATTTTGGACTTTTCCCTCTACTTTGACAGTGTGTGGTGGCCGCAGCTTGAAAAAGGGATTGCATGTGCAGGGGAAAGCAGTGGAGTTTGTAGGTAATCATCATCGCCATCCTCATCTCCCCTGAGCTGGGAATGTGTCCTTTGTTAGGACCCTGCTTACTGGGACTACATAGCATCTCATTTCTGTTAATCTGATGGAACGATATGATTTGAGGCTGACTGAACCTGCAAAGATTTTTGTTGTGATGGAATACTAGTTTTGAAAATGCTTTCTCTATGTTAAGCCTGGGTGTTTCACTGTTTTCACCAATGCTGCTTTAATTACCAGTTCCTGTAAGCACCTAGGAGTTATTCCCATTCTCAAGATGAGGTCTTCGCTTGGACATTTAAGTCTAAAAAGGAGGAAGTTTTGTGTTTTCAGGAGTACCTCCTGGGGCTCTTTTTCTTAAACTTGTCTTGTCTTTATCCCTGTTGTACCAGCAAAAACAGCAGGAAATTGAACGTGTGGACAAGTGGCTAAAGATGCTGAGGAAGTGGGGCAAATACAGGAACAGTGACAAGGTAAGGAGGAAAAAAAAGAGTGCATGCAGAGGAATGGGAACAGTGCATCCTTTGAGTCAGGCTTTCAAAAACTTGATGGAGAAACCATAGACCATTGGAAAATATTACCTAATTCTACCCATTAGTCTTTATTATTTTAAATCTTCCCTTGAAGCTACTGGGTTACCAGTTGAGGCAAAAATCCCGTTCTGACTCTCATAATTTGGACTAGACCTGCTAACATAGCAGTTCTGACTGTATCTCTGTGCAAGTAGGAGCACAGCAGTGATGTTTGTGTGTCCAGTTAGATTTCTGTTTTGAGAGCAGAGGATGTCCCATGCCACAAGTCGCTTCTCCACCACGTGGGACTGGCATGGGAAATGTCACTGATACAGCCCAGCTGATGTTCCTCTTAGTTCTTTCTGGAGGGAGAGTTACTGTTCTAGGACACCACCTAGATTTTACATTTTGCTCCTAGCTGTACCTGTGAGAAGCCCTTCAGGTGCTTAGGCATTAGATTGTATGCAGCCATCTGTGTAAATCAAGGATGGAGACGCTGACCTTGTGTCTTGGCTTTGTTGTTCAAAATTAACTCTGCACCAAATGCCACTGCAAAACTGAGGTGTTTTTAATAAATAGTATTTGTGATATGTTCCTATTATGTAGTTCTTTAAACAACCCCCTTTGAACATAATGACAGGACTGTTGCTGGGTAAGCAACAGAGCATCATGCCTAACCTGCTTTGCTTAGAGCACTCTGTACACAAGCGGGCTGAAGCCCATTGTCACCTTATTGCCATACACTCAGCAGCCTCCTTATTTGCAGGGGAAGGGTGTTTGGCTGTATTTCTTCTAGCTCCTGCTAACAGACCTCAGGAGAAACTTGAGCTTGGGTTAAAAGGATGTTCAGAGGATATCTGCATAGCTGCAGGGGAAGACTGAGCAGATCATGTCAATCTGCTGGAAGGTAGGGAAGCTCTGCAAAGGGATCTGAACAGGCTGGACCACTGGGCTGAGTCTAACGGCATGAGGTTTAACACAACCAAATGCCGGGTCCTGCACTTGGGGCACAACAACCCTATGCAGACCTACAGACTGGGAGAAGTCTGTCTGGAGAGCTGCCAGGAGGAGAGGGACCTGGGGGTGTTGGTCGACAGCCGACTGAACATGAGCCAGCAGTGTGCCCAGGTGGCCAAGAAGGCCAATGGCATCTTGGCTTGTATCAGAAA
>WAAB01007535.1:88856-160954 GCA_013389865.1 Piaya cayana | reverse complement strand
GCCAGGGGAGATTTAGGCTAGAGATTAGGAGGAAGTTTTTTACGGAAAGGGTCATTAGGCATTGGAATATGCTGCCCAGGGAGGTGGTTGATTCACCTTCCGTGGGGGTGTTTAAGGCACGAGTAGACGAGGTCCTGAGGAACATGGTTTAGTGTTTGGTGGGAATGGTTGGAGTCGATGATCCAATGGGTCTCTTCCAACCCGGTGATTCTGTGATTCTGTGATCCTCTGACCTGGCCATCCAGAGTGATGTCAGGTTCATCCAGACAAAAACCAGCTATAGTCTTGTCCTCTTTAAAAAAACAAAACCCCAGAATCTTATCTATGTTACAGCAAGGAAGGTGTGGAGATGTGCTTGGGGTTTTATAAGCCTTCTATTTTCTTCAGGGTGGTTCTAATTATTTTGTTCATTGGTGCTGCTCTATGGGCACAAATGGAGGCTCTCCTGTGGCTTTGTTTTTTCTAATTAGAAGTTAGCACTAATTGGTTTGTGGTCTTGTGGGTAAAACACTAAATTCCAGTATAGTGCATGGAATTCCTTGAGATTCTCAAGGATGTTTGAGATGGGTATAATGAATGTTTTTAGCTCACCTTAGTTTCCCTGGGTCAGCTAGTTGGGACAGACAGGACGCTGGTGGAGGTGTGTGTGGAGCAGTAGTGACTCCCATCTGTCTTTTGGATTTACCTTGATAATTAGCAGCTGTGTTAAGCACACTGCAGACGATATTACTCAGGTCTACTGTTTGGTGAGGGGCTAGACTGGCAAACAGGTTTTGAGGGTCTTTGAGTCATAAGATCACAGAGCTCTTGTAATGGAATAAATGGTGCTATTCATAGCAGCCTGTAAATGGGTGATGACTCTTGGGGACAGACATGGCATTGTCCCTGTGCTGGGGGATTGGAAATAGGCATCTCCGCTCCCAGCAAACAGGAGTGGTGCTTAGCCCCAAGCAGGAAAAGGAGCAGTGTGGTGACCCTGAGGAGTAGAAAGGAATTTTAGTTTCAGTCCCATCCAACCAAACACCTCACTGCCTTGCACCAGTGCAAGTGCAGGCAGGAAAGTCTGTACATCAGAGCAGCCACACAATGTTAAGTACAAAGACCCTGAGAGGCACAAAGAAAGTGCATTGTAAAAACAAAAAATTAGATTGTATCACTCAGCTGGCTGTGCAAACCCACGCTCTTGTGCTGGGAGTGTGGAGACTGCTTGGATGTTCCTGCTGGAATCTCTCCAAAACCTGGCTGGATGCAGCTCAGGTTTCAAGGACCTTACACTGGGATCACAGTCATCCTCTTCAGATGGTTACAATTGTTTTTCTAGCTAAAGTGAAGGTGACAAGCCCTTGTTCTGATTTTTCTATAACGGAGTGGGTTGATTTGGTTCTCTCTTAGCACTCTGGCTGTCACATCTGCATTGCACATTTCCTTCAGGTTTCTTTTTGGCTCTTTTCTAATGTGATGGAAACCTGAGCGTCACAAGACAGCAGATCTGTGTTATTTTAATAAAGACTAGGATGTCATCTGTGAAAAAAAAAGGCCTCTTACTGAAGACAGGAACCTTGCCTTTGATGTTCAGTTTGATAGACTGTGCTTTGTAGAGGGAAAAAAATCTTGTTGCATGAACCACAGGCAGTTTTACAGGGAAGCTGCCCTGACTTTGGCTCTGCTCAAGTCTGTCTTATTTTCCAGGCTGAGACTTTCTGGACATCAGGGCCAACCTTCAGAGTCCCAGTTTTCATATGATGGAGTTGGCAGACAGCTGACCCTGTGAAGTGCTTGAAGAAGACGTCATGGCTTATCAAGCAGACTGTCATGTTTTTCAGCATCTTAGCACCTGACCGGGGGCATAGGTTGTTTCCTCAGCTTCTGTATTGGGAAATCTCATCAGGAGGAGGGAGATTGTGTACTCATCCAGGGCACTGGCCCCAAAGTAATCACTCATCACCCTTCAGTGGGCAAGAAAGCAGCTTTTTCAGACCTCCAGCATGAGCCATCGCTAGTGTAGCATATTTTGCTTTGTGTTCCCTCACCTGCTGCCAGTGTGCATCCATATGAGCTTCTGATTACAGTATGGGTCTTGTGACTGTCACAAATTGTAAGAAATACAGCTGGGAAAAAACCTCAAGTGGACAGCCTTTTGCAGTCCCTAGCCCAGGTCTGGCTATGCCTTAAAACATTCCTAGCACAACCTGTTTCAGGATGAGCAACAAATAGGATTATCTTAATTAAAGTGATGCCCCTGGGGTTCCTTGTGCTCATCACTACATCAGATCTGTCTCTATCTCTGTTCTAGACACGCTTTTTAGCGATGTGATTGAATTTCAGTAGCAATTTCAACAAAAAGTGACACCAGCACAATTCCACACATAGATCAAGTTAGACTGATGCAGTGGTACCTTTTTCTGGCTGTACTTCCACAAGGAAAGGGTATGAAAATAAAGAAGTCTATACAAGGACCACACTGCTTTGCAGTGTTAAGGCATATCAAGCATGCAAAGAAGTGTGATATTGTGTAATTCAAGGTTCAGCACACGGAGGCTCAGGTGGTATGTGTCCTTTTCAGTACCATTTTAAACCTGAGTTTGAATCCCAATGTGACTCTGCTTAGGAAGTTAGGAAATGGTTGGTGCCATGTAAGAATATGCACAGTTATGTCAGCACAGTTTTGCAGAGTAAAAAGAGACTATTCTACATGCCCTCCATAGCTGGATAATTAATTCATCATAGCCCCAAAATAAGTGGATTTTAGCCAGAAGTATCAGTCCTTGAAAGAGGACATGACCTCTGTGTTGTTTACAGGCTGCTTCTTGCTCCTGGCCATGTGGGATGGGACCTTTAGAGAGGAAAGTCTTCAGCCAGAGATGTCTGTTTTGTAGGCAAAGCCTGTTTTTGTGCACAGAGGTAGCTTTGTCTCTGCTAAGGTCACAGGAGTGCAGGGTGCTTAATCCAGTGCATGCCAGCAAAGCAGTTAAGGATTCAATCAGGGCTCTGTATGGACTGACACAGACTTCCAAGAGCAAATAATTTGCTAATGCTGGGAAGAGCCGTAAAGATGGCAGGGTTGGTTGAAGTCAGGTCTCCTGCCAACAAATGCCATGGAAAAGAAAGGGGGTTGTGCCTATGTGATGCAGGGTGACATCTGCTGCTGGATTTTGCCATTTTGGAAAGGCAGGTAGCATTCTTTTCTCTTCCAAAGGCTGCTTTGGTAATAATTGTAAATACCCACCCACAACTCATCAGCTTCAGGTTTTCAATTTGCCTGTGCTTTACTGCTGAAACTGCCACAGACCTGCTGTCCCCCCATATGGCACAGCCAAGGCTCCAGCTGCAGGGACAACAGCTGAGTTTGGATTAACCATTATCCATACAGAAAGAAAACCATTCACAGCAAAGTCCATACTGCCAAGTGTCTTGCACAGCCGCATCATCGATCAGCCAGCTTTGTGGTGCAAAAAGTAAGTTCTCTTCTCTGAGATGGTGGTGGCCATGATAGTGGCTTCACCCACCACCCCAGCTCAAGGTTTTCACAGCCTAGCTCCCCTGGGACATCACTGCTGGAGCAAGTGAAGGATTCCTTCCTCTCCACACTGAGGAAGGAGGAATGCCCCCCAGTTCAGCTTGTTAGAGTCATATGGTGAGTATAGGGATAGGTTTTAAAGTGAAATTGCCGTTCACACTCAAAATTTGGGCATTACTCCTACAGACTCTTCTGAGTGGGCCATGTATGTGTTTGAGAAGTTAACAGTGATAGGCTTCAAAATGTGAAAGTGGGCTGAAATTATGTATATTCTGCTTTAAAAACCCACCCCACCCCTCCCAAACCATTTTTAACTTCAGTTTCTTAACTACTGCAAAAAGATGTCCTGTATTTTAAGGCATTGAGTCCACCACTCTAATTAAAGACCTGAAGCACTTGGTTGGATACTTTTCAGAGATCTCTCATGCAGGAAGATCGAGCTCAGGTCTGTACTTCTATAGTCTTCCTCATCTTATCTACTGGAAAGAATGTACATGTGAGGTGAATGATAGAGATGGGGTGACGGTGGCCTCTGTGCCGCAAGCTTCATGTGTTAAACCAAAGAGAGGGAAGATGGTCCTATGGCAAAGGAGGAAGTTTTAAACACAGTGAGTTGAGTCCTTGGCTCCAACATGGCCGTTCTAAACAGCACCTTGAGCTATTGCTTTGACCACCAGCATCTCCACTTGTGAAATGGAATAATGTCAGTTATTCCTCCTGTGTGTTCTGTCTGTCAGTCAGGATGGGGCATGACCTAGGTGCTCTCTTCCCATCCATAGGGGCGGAGTGGTTTATAAGAGAGAAGAGGAGATGGTGACCTTGAGGGTTGGTTCTTCTCATATGGAGCAGGAGTTGCCATCACCTACTGCCTTCTTTCTGTCAGTTCATCCCAGCATAAATGCTGCTTTAAATTATATTTTCCCTGTTTTCCTTCAAGTTGGAGGAAACAATAAAGGACAATTGCTCATTTTTCTGCCATGTTTTTCCACAGCTGGAATCCCACTATTTTCACATCTGGAGGTGGTGGAAGGAGAAAACCCTTGGCTAAATAACAGGGAGGCATTTCTGTTCAGTTCCGTCTCACCATGTTTTGTAACTCCTCTATTCCTGCCACTGTCTTGCAGAGAAAATAATTAGAGATATTTACTATATGCCAGTGATGGTTGCACTTATTAAAGTATAATACCAGCTCTGGTAATTCAAAACAAAATTATTTTCTTTGCATGAAGCTGAGCATCATTTTCTACCTCAGCAGCTCCCTTGGAAATAAATTCCTTCTGAAATGGTGATTTTAACTGAATGGTACATACTCCAATTTCTTGATCCTATGTCAGTTTTTGCTTCATGAGGTTGCAAGTGCTTGCAGGAGCTAGGCTTTTGTGGGTGCCTTATCAGTACCACTTGAGGGACATGGCTCATCTAAACACATTGTTTTGTGTCTGCTGATCCATTGCACTTTTTTGTCCTAATTTAATGGCTCTTGAGAAGTGGGAGTCTCTTCTTGGGCTCCTTGGTCTATCAGCCATGGGGTGAAGCTGGTCAGCATGGTGTGAAGGTTTGCTGTCCTCCAGAAACACCTTCTCACGTGAGGATGGGCAGGAGTGGCTTCCCTGGGGCTGCAGACTGTGAATTAGTGATGTCCCAATTAAAAATGCAGGATGATACAGAATAGGATGGTGGCCATACATGGGTACATCTTGGTAGTGAGATGCTTTTTAGGGGGCAGCTTTCAATTGGTGACTACAGAGGGGAGGGCAGGGTCTTGGGAAGATTTCTATGGGATTTGGTCCTGGCTGTGCTTTGCACTTTCAGAGCTGTTACTAAGCAACATCTGGGGCAGAGCAAGTGTTTGTCAGGTGCTGAGAATGTGGTTTTCTATGTTGAATGTCCATTACATTTACAGAATCAGGATACGTTGCACAGACACTTCCTGTGTTAGCAGAAATACTGAAATATTTACCTTAATGTGATAGAAAAGTTTTCTAACATGCATCTAGCTCTTCTAGAACAATGTGTGGTGGTCAGCATTTATTGAATAGCTATTTTATATATTTACTTTGTCTTGGATAGTCATATTTCTTTGCTGTCCCATAGCCTGTCTACTTGAACCCTGTTTCCTGTCTTATCTCTTACTGGCTTTTTGGGACAGGAGCCATCATTGCTGTGTTTTGCACTCAGTTGGAACATTGCTGCCATTCAAAAGGTAATGAAATGAGGAGCATGGGTCTGTGCTCTTGGTAGCTGTGAGCCCAGGTGGGTTGCCAACTCAGTGCCATGATTTTGTTCTTTATAACCTTGTGCAAAGGCTGGCATTAAAAGTCAAGCCAGAAGTGAAAAAGCTGATGCGAGACATGTCAGAATGGAAAGGTAACAGGAGCAGATGCTTGGTTTGTTGTAAGTGATGCAAGGGCTACGCAGCAGGACCACAAGCAGATGGTCTTCTGCTAGGGTCTTGATGCTGCTCCATGAATTGCAGCTTTTCTCTTGCATCAGTTTGAAATGTGTGAAGGAGAACACCTATGAAAGAGAGCAGGAATTCTGAAGGAGGTTGGAAGCTGGTAGCTCCAGTTGATTGCGTTGTTGGGCACTGCTCTGCTCAGCCCCAACTCATTCCTATGACTGGGAATCCAGTGCCTTTGTCCCCTCCCAAGGAATTGGCACAATGCTGAGGGATCATCATGCTACAATGTAAATCTGCACCATGGCTGGAGCCTAGACAAGTGCAGCAGATCCTTCAGCATAACCCAGCTCCTCAGCTGCAATGCATTTCGTAGATGGGATGACTAAAAGGGAGTAAAATATTCAGAAATGAGGCCTTTTACTTTTTAATGAAACTTTTAATGGGAGAAGCCAGGGATGGAACAAAAGTTTTTTTGTTTTGTTTTGTTTTCCATTTAGTTTAATGGTCTTTTTAGAGAGGGAGGGCTTTATGACAGGAAAAAAGGGGAAAGATGCCTGTGAGATGAAGTGAACATGTGGAGGCAGGAGGAAGGACACATGCCATCTTTGTCCCTAGTCCCCTTCCTTACTTGAGGAGTACCCTGTATGTCCAAGGAAGAGCCCTTAGCGTACCCAATGGTGACACCAAGCTGAATGATGCAGTTGCCACACCAGAAAGACAGAATGTTATCCAGAGGGACCTGGACAGGCTGGAGAAGTGGGCCTGTGACAACTTCATGAGGTTCAACAAGGCCAAGTGCAAGGTCCTACACCAGGGTCAGGGCAACCACTGATTTCAGTACAGGATGGGGGATGATGTGACTGAGAGCTGCCCTGCAGAGAAGGACTTAGGAGTGCTGGTTGATGAGAAGCTTGACATGAGCCGGCAATGTGCGCTCACAGCCCATAAGGCCAACCATATTCTGGGCTGCATCGAAAGAAACGTGGCCAGCAGGGGGAGGTGATTCTGCCCCTCTATTCATCTTTTTTAGAGGAATTTCAATCCTCGGAATTTCAAGATTTTTCTATCTCATCTGGAGTACTGTTCCAGTTCTGGAATCCTCAATGTAAGAAGGATATGGAGCTGTTGGAACAGTTCCAGAAGAGGACTACAAAGATGATCAGAGGGCTGGAGCACCTCCCATGCGAGGACAGGCTGAGAGATTTGGGTTTGTTCAGCCTGGAGTAGTAAAGCTCTGAGGAGATCTTATAGCAAATTTCCAGTACCTGAAAGGGGCTACAGGAAAGCTGGAGAGGGACTGTTTGTAGAGGCTTGTGGTGATAGGATAAGGGGGAATGGGTATAAACTGGGGAGGGGCAGATTTAGTCTTGAATGGTGAATTTCTTCACCATGAGAGTGGTGAGGCACTGGAACAGGTTGCCCAGGGAAGCTGTAGCTGCCCCATCCCAGGAGGTGTTCAGTGTCAGGCTGGATGGGGTCTTGGGCAGCCTGATCTAGTGGGAGATGTCCCTGCCTATGGCAGGGGGGTTGGAACTAGATGATCTTTAAGGTCCCTTCCTACCCAAACTATTCTATGATTCTACCCTAAATCTCTTGCTGCTTGTCAAGCCACGAGAGTTGCTGTGGACACATCCCTGTGGCTCTCACAGTAAGGGATCTCCTTTCCAAGGGGAAGTGTATTTTTCTCCCAATCCCTGAGGAACCAGGTGATAATAGCCACACCAGATCAGATCAAAGGCTTCAAAGCCAAGGGTGCTACATCTGATCCTTAGAGAGGAGTCCAAGGACAGGCTGGCATACATGCTGTGTGACTGCTGTAAAGCATCTGAGATGTCTCCAAGTTTAAAGGAGATGGTCCATAACCAGCTCATCTAGTAAGGCTTGATTTTCACTGAGTAGGTGTCTTTGATGGAAGCAGGTGTGTAACTCATCCATCAGAATGGAGATATCCTCTCTCTACCAGTGCAGCAGATAAGTGATCAGCTGGGTTGCTGCTTATATGGCCGGTGGTCTCAGCAGCAAACCATGGAGCAAATATGTTCTGCTGCTAGGAGGACCAGCTAACCTTGCACACGTTTCTCTCCCCATAGATGTGCCGGCGAGTGTACAAAGGGATCCCACTTCAGGTGCGAGGCCAAGTCTGGTCGCTTCTGCTGGATGTTGAGAAGATGAAGAAGGAGAATGAAGGAAAATACGAGGTATGTGCTCTTCCTGGCAAAGACAATTGGAGGAAAAGGTGTTGGAGAGACTGTTTGGTGGGGCTTCATTGACTGGGTCAGATGTCTCCATCTCCACCCATATGGCCAGGGTTGCTACAGGGATGCCTTAAGGAAAGATGAGGACACACCCAGCCCTTGCATTGTCCCTTGCAGGGTAGTGGTGTACCAAGCACCCTAGCATGTGTGCTGGTGATGGGGACCAATCCTGTCCATGAGCTGCTGCAACCTCTAAGAAGGAAAGGCTTGAAATTAGTGAGAACAGAAAATGCAAAGGGGATAAACTCTATCCATGCGTATAGGCTGGGGCCTCTTAGCAATTAGCCAACTGATTTCCCTAATACAATGCTTCTATTTATTCTGCTGGAAGCCATGAGCAAAGATGGTGTTTCCTTAGGGAAAGATGTAGGAAAGAGGAAATGGAAGCTTAGCAAAGGTACCTCTTGCAGTTCCTTGACCTCTCTGGAGTGTTGTGGAGTGGCCATGAGTACCTGAAATGGGTAGGTGCTGGATCAGGGTACCCAACACCTCTCAGTGTGCTTAAAAATGTCACTTGGGGCATTTTGAAATGTGCAGCAAGGTCAGAAGCCTTAAACCAGCCAACAGTGGGTCCTCAGTTGAAAAACACAATTCATGGTGGGGTGAGGGCAGGTCTTGAAAAGCGTAGGTGGGAAGATTTCTGAGGACAGGGTCTTGGCTTACATATTATGTGTGCAGCTGGAAGTTGTCTAGCAGCATTGGAAGAGCTCGAATTGAAGTGGCTTCTTTTATCTTCCATATTCAATTTTCTTATAACTCTCTTGAAATTTTCAATTAAATATCAAATATTTTTTTTTCCTGTTAAAAATCACTTAGTTTCTCTGCAGATAGCAGAAAAGCATGTCTTGCTTTGCTTTTTACCAAAGCACTGCATGCTGCAGGCTTGGATTCCTTGGTATAAAATAGGCAATTTCTGTAGCATGCATTGAACAAGAACCTGAATTACAGAGCTTGCTGTATTTTTTTATTTTTTATTTCAGGCATCTTGGCTCCTTTACACTGCCTCTCCGCATAGGTAGTGTGTAGAAGTCCCTGGCTGATAATTAACTTAGTTTCCAAAGTTATATTATGATTTAGCTTGCATCATTTACCAAGGCAAGGATCAGGTTGTTGTGGAGAAAGTAGATGGTTATGTTTCGGAGAGAGGAGTTTGAGTGCTGTCTCCAGCAGGTGTTTCTAAAAATCCCTGCCTATTAAGCAGGATGATGCTACCACTTCTTGTAGTTAGTCAAGCGTAGATGTTAATAGCGAGATGCCACTGGGGTGGAGTCACGTGCAGTGGCTTAAGGAAGATGGGCTGGGCTCACAGCAATGAACAGAAATAACAAAGTTCTCTCAGTATGCAGATTTTTATCAGGCTCACTTCTTTGAGCAAGCAGGGAAGTAATCCAAACAAATGAAAGTCACAACTTTATCTGTGCTCCAAAGGGATCTGTGATAAACAGGGGCTTCAGGGCTAATAGAATTTGCTGGATGCAAATGCTCTAGGAGCTCATGTTAATCCTCCTCTTCTTTGGTGCCACCTGCTGCCAGTAATTAGCTCTCCTCTCATTTCCTTCAGAAGAAGCCCAGTGCAAGTCCTGGATGAGGGGTTTTGCTTTCAAGAAGGGATCAAGCCTCTGTCCCACTCCTGTGTCCTGGAGGAGCTGGTGCCAAGGCCACTCTGTTTCTCCTGGGGGCATGAACCATGGCACAAAAGCCTGGCTTTTGCATATGCCTTGAGTTTTGAGCATGCTACCTGAAATGTGATAAGTGATTTATCTTTTTTATACCCATTGCACCCTCTGTAAAGGGTTGTCCTCTGTGCTTGGGCTGGCAGAGTTGCTACTTTTCCAGCCAAGTGTGATACCTTTCTCTCTCCATCTGTGTTGCCACTGGAGTTAAAAAACTTGGTCCAGTTGTCTCCAGAATGCTTTATCTTATCCTGGCTGTCCTCCACACAAGTCACCAAGTCTTCCTTGAGGCCACGGCAGATCAGTTGTCCCTGAAGCTGCAGGAGCCCAGAGGCTACCATGGGACGTGCCACACTTAGTTTCAGTGAGGGTGTGATGCTCCCTGGGCTTTTATAGCCACCACCAAGAGGGCTTGAGGAGAACTGAGAAGCTGGCAGGAGAAATGTGCTGACCATGGGGTGTCCTGGCTTTGTAAAAGGACTCTGGAATGGGACCTTCTGCTTCCCGGCCTCTGCTCTGCTGCCAGCTTGCAGGGCTCACAGAGCTAGTGAGCTTGGCAGAGCAACTGTGGAGCCTCTAGGTAACTCGTGGGGAAAAAAAAAAACAGAGAAAAACCTGTTCTAGGCTGCTTCTTTACCATCTGCAGAATTAATAAAGCCTCCTGGGTGCATGGAAGTGACAAAGTGCTGTGCAGCCTACCTGCTATTCAGGTGCAGTGATTTTATAAAAAAACCAAAGTAGTTCTTTTTTTTTTTTTATACAGTCTTTGGGAGATTTCTTTGTTGTTCTGGCAGGGTAGATGAGGGCATTTAGCAGGGAAATTTTAACTAAAGTGACTTGGAGCATATGAATCTTGTCTCAGGTAGCCTATCAAGCTGGCAGAGGAGGACAAGGAGCCATAATATGCAGACATCACAGGACTTACAGCAGAAAAATTATGTTCATCAGATCTTAGTTCTATTGTCACTTTTATCCTCCATTGTCTTGTGCAGGCACTAAATGAAAGTAATGCCTGCACTGTTGTTCTGCTCAGCTGCTTTCAAAGTTGGAGTCAATATTTCCCAGATCCTGTGACTGCCATGAGCATAGGCTATAATGGACACATTTGGATGCTTACTGACCTTTTGATGTTCCCCAGAGCTGACATGGCCACCCTGGGAGGTCAGCAGCAGCATGGAGTTGCCTTGTATCAGACTGAAAAGTATTCATAGGATGGCAGTTGCTGGAGCAGCTGATTAACTATCTGTACAGATGAGCTATTTTCGGTCTTCTGTGTGAGCAAAGAGGGGTCCTGACCCTGAACTTGAGGCAAGCTGTGCTTGCTGCTCATCTCCATTGCCCTTAATCTGCCAGAAGTATGTAATTTCTTAAGTGCTAACAGAGTTCTTGGATGTTTCATGACCGCCAATCTGGGTACCACAAGAAAATCAAAAGAAGTCAGAGTGGAATTTAATTGTAATGGTTTTAGATGCTGAAAACTCAGTATCTGCATTGGAAGATGGGGGTAGGCTGGGTTGACGGCTGCCTCTGTCCTAGTTTCTGTGGGGTCATCTCCTTCTCCCTGGGCCAGCAGCACACAGCCAAGAGGCAGGGGATTCACCTCTGGGCTGCAGATTGTTGCTCACTGCAAGATGGCAGTGTTCCCCAGTCACTCTGTGATAGCTCTGTGCAGCTAACACACTGTCACTCCGATTGTAGGAAGCAGCCTTCTTGCTGTGTGGAGAGAGGTGTGGCCTGAGATGGTGTCTGACTCATTCCTGTCTGCCCCTCTCCCTTGCAGCAAATGAAAGAACAAGCAAAGAGTTTTTCTACGGAAATCAAGCAGATAGATTTGGACGTTAACCGCACCTTCCGAAACCACATCATGTTTCGGGATCGTTATGGAGTGAAGTGAGTACAGGAGGCTTTGTGTGGCTTTATGGACATCTGTGACCATGGCTATGTGTGCGATGAGCTGGATGAAGTGGCCAGCAGCCCCCTGACTTGAGGTGGCCACCAGGACCCTAACTCAGAGCAGCCCACAGGAGAACAGAGCCATCTCTGCCTGCTCTACAAACCATAAGCACATGCTACAACCCACAGATGCTGGGTTTCTGATTCTTACTTTGGGCAGGTCCACAGTGGACCAGGTTCAGTCCCAGTTCTTGAGCTAAGAGCCTATTGCGATGCCTTGTCCTTCAAGGTTCCAGGGGTTGCGGTTGCAGAGTGCTTGGTTTGGGATGGCTGGGATGATGGGGTCCCATCCCACATACTCATCAAGATGCTTTCAAGGGTGTGAGCCCTGCTCCTTGCAAAAGGCACAAGATGGCTGGGTGTTTGTGGAGCCTTTGCTCTCTTTGCATACCTGTTGGTGTGCACATGAAACCAGAGACCTCACACTCAGGTGTTTTAATATCCTTCTTTCTCCCCAGGCAACAGGCACTCTTCCATGTCCTGTCAGCATACTCTGTTTATAACACCGTAAGTAGTAAGTTAGTCCAGTTAAAGTGAATATCATTATGCTTCATATGTATATTTTAGCAGCTTTATATATATTTATATATGTATATACATGTATGTATATGTACATATACACACACACACATTTAGCCAGTGGTAATTCCAGTTCTAAGTCGTAATACTGGTTTGTACAGACAGCTGCAGGATTTGCAGGCAGCACGAGACTCTGCAGAGTTGCTTCATTCCCTTCTTCATTTTATCACCTCGTAAATGACATCTGGCAGATGTGGTTTGGGCAAGTGTCAACAAAGAACAAGGAACTGCCCTTTTGCTTTCAAGCAAGACTAGCCTCCTGGCTGAAGGTCCATCATGTTTCTGACTTCTTTTCATAGACTGAAAGGCGTCCTTGTTGAAAACACTGATTTATTACATTGAGTCAGTCATTTTTAGCTGAAAGGAATGGGCAGAATAAAACTAAATTAGCAGCTGAACCTACTGCCTCCATCTCCAGGAGGAGACAGTTAGCCCACAAGGCACAGAAGATGCTGAGGGGTACTAGTTAAGGAAACAAAGACCCTGCCTTCCCTCACACCAGATAAATGCTTACCAGATTTATTTATAAATTACTTTAGTTCTCATGTGACTGAAGGGATTTGAAACAATATGGAAGGGACGTGCTGTTTATCATCCCCTATTCCTTGAAGTAACTGCAGGCACCTCCTTTGTCCCTCACCCCCTAGGCTTGGCCAGGGCTGGCAGGGGGAGCAGTGTGGTTGGGGACTTTGCCTGTAAGCCACTTGCCTCCTACTGGAGGACCTGATAGAGTGAGCCTGAAGGAGGGCCACAAAAATGGTTAGAGGGCTGTAAAACCTCTCCCATGAAGAAAGGCTGAGTTGGGGACATTCAGCCTGGAGGAGAGAGGGCTCTGGGTAGACCTTATTATGACCTTTCAGTGTATAAAGAGAGCTTTTGGAATGGTCTGCCTAGGGAGGTGGTTGACTCGCCTTCCCTGGAGGTGTTTAAAGTGTGGGTGGATGAAGTACTGAGGGGCACGGTTTAGAGATGGGTGGGAATGGTTGGACTCAGTGATCCAGTGGGTCTCTTCCAACCTGGTGATTCTATGATTCTATGATTATTTACAAAAGTCTGTACTTGCAGAACAAGGGGTAATGGTTTTAAACTGAAAGAGGGAAGGTTTAGATTGGATATAACAAAGAAATTTTTTTATAATGAGGGTGTGAAATACTGGAACAGGTTGCCCAGAGAAGTCATGGATGCCTCATCATTGGAAGTGTTTGCAGTCAGGATGTGTGGGGCTATGAGCAACCTGATCTAGTGGAAGGTGTCCCTGCCCATGGCAGAGGGGGGAGTGGATGAGGTGCCTTCCAAGTCAAACTACTCTCAGTCATCAACATGATAGATACCGTAGACTTATGGGAGCTGTGGATTTGGGCATAAACAAACAACATGAGACCTTGAAAGAAGAGAGGGAAACAGAGGCAGTCTGACCTGCTTCTGCACCCGTAGCATCATGGTGGGGTCTGATGGCGTGGCAGCACGTGTGCCCCTCTTGGCTCTTACAGGAAGTGAGCTACTGCCAAGGGATGAGCCAGATTGCAGCCATCCTCCTGATGTACTTGAATGAAGAGGATGCATTTTGGGCACTGGCACAGTTGCTGACCAACCAGCGGCACGCCATGCACGGTAAGGCTGTGGTGGGACGTGGGTGGGGGCTCTTGCAGTGGGAAAGAAGGCTGTTTAGGTTGGTTGGTAAAGCTTCGTTTTTTGTCACATACTTGTTTAAAGCAGGTAAGGCTTAATTATGTGCTGATGCAGCTCAGCTATGGACCTGAACTTTACTCTTGGAGACAGAAAAATTCATCAGAGAAAAATGTGGTTTATCAGCACTGAGCTTTAGTGCTCAGTAATTAACGCTTCCACAGAGGTGCTATCTTCCCTCTGGAGTGCCTTGCCCTTGGCAGTCAATTAACTCAAGGTTATGAGTTTTTAAGAAGTCTTAACAAATACATCCAAGAGCATCATGTAATGTTCCATTTTCATATAAGCTATGTGTGCCTGTGGAGTTTTATGAAAATGTGATTCCACCAAATGTGCTGTGTTATTTTACTTAAAACACATTAAAGATCAGTTTGTTTTACTTGTGGTTAGCAGTAGTCTATGCACAAAGGGTTTTTTTTATGAAAGGACAGCTAAGCCTTATGGCTTCATAATTGGACAGTCTGAAAAATGTGCCTTTCTAGATGATGGAGCTCTACACGAGCTTGTGGTGTTTAAACAGCTTTTCTCTGAACCTTGGTAAGCACTGACATGTGTTCAGAGAGGTCTTGGCCAAGCCAGGTCTCAAGTAGGCAAGCAAGAGGGAAGGGAGCAGGTCTGCTCTGTGGGGCTGGGGTGAGAAGGACCAGCTGGGGTTGGTGCTGAGGGTTCTGTCAGTCATGTAGATGGGGTGAAGGGCAGGCTCTGGGAATGATGCCAAGGGAGGTAGCTGGGCACACTGTTGTCCAGCTGACTTCAACAGGCAGTGCAGGGGATGCGTTCCTAGAAAATCAGGCTGCCTCTGTGACTGCTACAGAGCTTTTCTGCTTATTTTTTTATTTCTCTCATCTTTTAAGGTTTTTTCATTCCTGGGTTCCCGAAACTGCAGAGATTTCAAGCTCACCACGAGCAGATTTTAAGCAAACTGTTTCCCAAACTGAAGAAGCACATGGTATCTCTTTGCTCTCTGTCTCCCCATGCTAATATCAGGTTTTAACACTAAAGCAATTAGTGTGATATTCTGCCAAATAGATGCACAACTGCACGTATTTCTAACCATGTAGGACTGCTTCAGCTACAAAGAGGCAGGTGCCTGTATCTTGCTGAGGGAAATGGTTATTATTTGCTTGCTGGTCATCATTATTTACTAAAATTAAAAAGCCAGGCAGAATGGCTCGTGGAGCCTGCAGCAAAAAGAGCTGTTACATACAGTAGCAAGGCAGGGCTGTGTTCTTACACCAGCTGCAAAGCCTGAAGAGTGATGCTGGACTGCCTGGAGTCATAATTCAATTAATTATTAGCCCCAAGAATTTAATGGCTTTGCTGTTGTTCAAAGACAGGAGGCATGTAAGATTTGTTGTCTTGTTGCTAGGGCATGTCCAGTGGCTTTTCTCTCTAGCAGATGGTACAAGGCCATTTCATGGCTGGAGGAGCACCTGCAGAACACATCAGCTGCAGTGTAATGTCCAGACAACTACTTTGCAACACCCTTTTTTCACCCCCTTCTCCCTCTTGCATTTGCTGTAGACCATTGGTATTCTGTGACCAGGCTCCTGGGGGTTTCATTTACTCCCAGGGTGCTTGGTGGCCTGGCTGTAAGAAAAGCTGTTTATATTGCCATTGTCTACAGCAGCCAGCTTTGGCCATGTCAGTGAGACAGAGCCAGGGCAGGTTGCACTTAATGATAGCAACAAGAGTAGGGAATTATGGGCAGGGAGGATGGCAATAACTCTATGAAAGCTGTTCATGTCCTGGCTCCCAAAGGAAATTCCCATGCTTGCAGGTGCCAAGCACCAGCCAAAAGCAAAGACCAGAGCCAGCCATTAATCCCGCGGGCTTCTTTCTCTTCCCATCCCTGCGCTTAGCTGACTTTGCAGCAGGGTCATACCAACTTTGTGCATGTGCAGGGCACTGTGCATCCTAGCACAGGCCATGCCACACTGTCAGGTGTGCCAGAAAAAGCCAAGCTGTGTGCACATGCTGTGCTGGGCACCAGACAGCGATGGATATAATAGACTGCTCTGATGCTGGTGAGGTTTTTAAGGGTTTTTCTTAGCCTGTCAGGCTGTCCTGCTCCTGCAGCAACTATGTCATGCAAGTGAGGTAGTGCTAGAAAAGCTGGCTTGACCGTGCAGGTCTGGATTTACGTGTGAAATACTTGGGGTTAATCACTTTCGTGGTGCTGAGAGGCTTGCATGGGAATTGCTATGGAAACAAAAATGGTAGTCTGCAGGGAGTGTGTGGTTTGGGTGCCTGGAGTAGATATTAGGCCAGAAAAGCTGCTCGTAGAAATCCCTCCCAAAGTTGTGATTGAAGTCTGGCCATGTCAATGATCAAGTTCAATGAAAATCTTGGTCAAAGGGCCAAAACAAGGCTTGAACATTGATATTTAAAACAGGGGCCTTGCTGGGAGACAAACTACGGCCAGATTCTGAACCCAGACCCCAGTATTACTAAACAAACCAACAAGCGTTCCCCAAAGCCCTGTAAATTGCTTGAAACTGCAGCAGCCAGCCCAGTGAAATGCCTGTCTCTCTTTGCTGTCTCCTCCTAGGACAAGGAGCAGATGACTGCAGGGATTTACACAACGAAGTGGTTCCTGCAGTGTTTCATTGACCGGGTGAGGATGCTCAGCTTGCTGCTTGCTGCTCTGCTGCTTGCATGCACAGTTAATCTGCCTCTTTTTTGAAAAAATATCGTAATTTGAAGAAGGTGTTAATATTTTGTAAGGTGGGTTACTATGTACGCTCTTATAACGCAAAAAAAAAAAGGGAGAAGCTAAAAATAGCTGCAGATCACTGATGAAAAGTCAGTTCCTGCTGCCTTATCACAACTGGTCACTGGGACATTGCTCAATTGCAGTATAAGCTTCAAAGTTGGGAGAGGTCTTTAGCCCACTGGTACTGCTTCAATTAACCTTACTTTGGCTCTGGAAACAACATAGGGAGAAGAAGAGCTGGGGGAACAAACCTGAACAAATAGCGCTGCAGCAGCTGTGGGCGAAAGAGTGGACTCGGCACTTAAGACTCATGAAAGCATGAGAAAATTCCCCTGATTTTGTCCAGAGCTCATTTGCCAGTCCCAAATCAAGATTACTTTTTTTTAGGGGCAGCATTTTGCTTGCACACTTGACGCAAGATCCAGACTTGCTAATATTTAGGACATCTGTGTCCCTTTAGTCTTGACTTTCTGCTGCCCTGTAACCTATAAAACAGCAGATGACCTCTTCCCCTTGAAAGGGAACTCATGGCTTTGCAGTCTGTCACTAAAAGCTGTATAAAATGCAAAATCCATTTAACTGGTAACATGAGGTAATAAGAGCTGCAACAGCTAGTTGTGCCAGACTCTAGAGAGTAAGTGCAGCATCCTAAATTTGAATTTAAATGTCACAATAGGACTAGTATTAATTTCTGGTTTGGTGAGATGGTAGGAGATTATGGGCATCATTTTGGGTATCAGTTCACTCTTGTCAGATTGGGTCTGGGTGCAAATGAAAACCTCATGTAAAGGTTTTTCTAGCTGGCAAAAATAATCCTATGTATAAGGTGCTTAGTGAAGCACTGCCAGGCCTTTAGACCTTTCCCATAAATAGCTCTTAACCTGTTTGGGCAATTTGGATGGATACTGGAGTTTTGTGCGCCCACAAGGCTGAAAGATGCTGATGCTTTGTCCAGGGTAAGGGAATCCATTTGCTAGTATGCCAGTGTGGAAAGTTTCTCCTTTTTGTGCATTCACAGATAAATTCACAGTACTTTCCTGGCCACCCACGTGTTGGCTTTAAGGCAAAACCATAGATGATAAAAGAGATTTTTGTGTTATAGATAAATCCTTGACATCCAGTGCTTCGCCTCTGTTGTGCATTTTGATTTGAGGCATAGTAATGCCACCAATCTCTGTGTCATCCCATCAATCAGTGTGGTGCTAACAAGTTGGTTTTTTGTTTGTGTGTTTGAGACAGACCCCATTCACCCTCACCTTGCGGCTGTGGGATATCTACATCCTGGAAGGAGAGCGTGTGCTGACAGCCATGGCTTACACCATCCTCAAACTGCACAAAAGTAAGGTCCCAGCAGAATGCATCTCATATGGCAGAGGCGGCACTGTGCCAAGCCACCCTGTGCTGCTGACCTGGAAAGCCTTGCTTGGCCACTACCAGCCTGCTCAGTGCCCTGCACTGGCCCCAAAAAGCACAGTTCTGTGCTGATGCTCTGGGGAGGAAATGAGGTGCTGCAAGGGTTGAATTCCTGCACTCGGCACACAGCAAATCCCACCTAAAATGCTCTGAGCTGCTTCTTTCTGTCTGCTGTGCCTCACTTATTTTATCAGCACACTTTTGGGAGCAATATAGACAGCAACTCATATGTCTGCAAAGTTCTGTGTGGCAGTTAAGTTGAAAAAGATGTAGAGGAAGAAATAAGTCCATTAATATACTTCTAAAATGACCAAACCCTGTTTTTCATACATATAATACTAAAGCAGTGATGTTTCTACCTCAAGATCTTTGGGACTTTGAACCCCTCTGCTGCCATAATGTAGCAGCCTTGCTTTGTCACCCTGTTAGGTCTCTAATCACGGACTGGAGCGATGTAGATGTTGCATGCTGGGAGCCTTTGGACCAGTGGGATTTATGGGACTGCATGTGTTGGCTTCTCCAAACAACTATCCTGTTCTTTCTTCATCTGAATGAAGAACAGGCTATCTAGAAATACATCTTCAAGTATCCTGTTTATTTGGAAAGACTGGGAAATCAGCAGGCAGGCAGTTCAGTCTGACAATTCAGGTCTATCTTATGGAGGTTTTTCTCCTCCTAGAGGTATTGGTGAGAATTTCCAGAACAGCCCAAAACATGCATCCTGATGGGCATAGGTCTCAGCCCCACCATCGTCAAGCCATTGCTGAGCTATGCCCAGAGTACAGATATGGAAATGTACTGGCAACCCTCAGCAACAGTGGTGAGGTGGGAGAGAAGCAAAAATATTCAGGCTGTCCCACCCCAGAGTGGAGAGGGCAGCAGACAAAACTAAAGAAATGCAATCCATACTTGTGCTACCCTGCAATTTGGCTGTGCTGTTGCTATTAGTCCTTTCTACCATCCCCTAGAACGCCTGCTGAAGATGCCACTGGAAGATTTACGGGAATTTCCGCAGGAGAAAATTGCCGCTTCCCTGCAGTATGAAGATGATGCTGTTATTGAGCAACTGCAAGTGTCAATGACTGAACTGCGCAAGATGAAATTTGACCTCCCCCCTCCAGGTGAGTAGAGGGGAAGGTGGTCAGCCCAGCTGGAACAGCAGGTGGTACCACTGTCCCTGGGGACTAGGCCATCCCTCTGGTATGGCTGGGAGCTGGGGCAGCCCAGAAGCACTGGCATGTGGTAGGTGCAGTGTCTGCCTTCCCTATGGTCAGGGCATACCAGATGCAAACATGAACCAACAGTTTGGGTTTTGTTTTCTCTGCTTCCAATGCAGCAAAGCCTGAAGAGTTCCCACGGAAACCTCTGGGCCTGGAACTCTCCCTCAGCCCAGTAGCTGTGAAGGGTAACGTGGAGACCAACGGCCAGAATGGCCGGTTAGGTGAGCACCCCCTGGACAGGGAACCCCATCACCAAAGAGGTCCCGGAATGCCAGAAGGAACAGCAGAGGCAAAGACTCGTACCCTCCAGAACAGTGCAGCAACTGAAGAGACAGACATCCACCTGCGTCCTTCCGGCAGGGGGACTCTGGGAGAGGAAGATCTGATGGATGGGCAGCCGCTGTCTCTTCTGAACGCAAGTGAGTCACAGGCCCATCATCACCTCCTGCCCACAACCCTGCCTGTAGAGCAGCCTCTTCCCACTCCTGGCCTTGCCATAGTGGACCACTCCCTTCCCAGCCCATGTGAGCGTGACTCCTCAGACTTCTCTCTCCAAAACACACCAAGTCCTCCTGACTCAAGCACCGCTGAGCTTTCCACTATGGACCGTGTTGTACGGCAGCCAAATCCTGCTGCCCTGCCGGCAGGAGAACAAGCATCTTCCCTCTGCAAAGAGAAAGCCCTCAATGTACCACCTCATCTTCTGTCGGGCAGCTGGCAGCAGCTCTCCAGTGTGTCACAGCACAACAGGTCCCCCGAGAGCAAGCACAGGCAGGAGACAGCCGAGAAATGCTGCAGAGCAGCACTGCTGGACAAAAAAGGCTTGAAGCACTTGGCAACCAAAGCTGCATCCACAGGGGAGCTTGCCAGCCTGCAGCAGAATGGGCTGAGGTGTGCCACTGGTGCTGCGCATGGGCTGGAGGCCTCGGGCAAGCTGGCAGGGGGCAGCGGGCCTGCCTTATCCTGCAGCAAGTCGGAGGCAGCAGGGCTGAGCAAGGGCTGCCCAGTCCAGGAGGCGCCTTCCCCCATGGTGGAGGGTAACAGCCCCTTCACCATTATCAGAACTACCACTCCCCTCCACCTGTCCCATGCAACAGAGCAGGACTTCTCAAGTAGGAAGCAGGTGGCGTTGCCTCTGCCAGAGACTGGACGTCCTCTGCCTGCCACCCCCATGCCACCACCTCTTGTACTGGACCCAGAGGCAGATGCTCAAAAAAGCCTCCACAAACCATTAAATGCACTGAATGCCCCAGGGCTTATCCTGAGCCCCAAACCAAAATTACCACCGCAGGTTGCTAAATCCCATTCAGAAAACAGTTTCCTTTCTGGCTCTCCTCCCATGGCAAAGCTGCCCAAATCGGTGACCTTTTAGTGGGGATGGAGGGAGTGAAAGCAGAGGAAAGTTTGGGACCTTCCCTTCAGCAGGGCTGTGTCAGGGTGACAGCCCAGCAGCCGTTGCCTGTTGAGCTGTGCTTTGGTACGAGTGCCTGGCAAGACATGGAATGATGGTCACTGGCAGCAGGAGCCACCAGCAAGAGGTTTCATTTTTTGTTCCTTGAAGCTTCCTAAGCCCCATCACCATGTTAGGAGAGAGGCAGGGCTGGTGAATGTGTTTTGTTTTCTTCTGCTTCTGCCTGCCATGGGTACCCATGGTCATGGAAATGGGTGCAAGGCATAGGAGTCTGAATGTTTTCTTTAAAATGCCTGATCAGTGCAGACAACAGCATTGCTTTCAAAGGCCTTTGTAGCAATAGATCTTTGTTTCTTTTCCCAGACCTGTGGCTGCAGGCAGCAGCATTTTTAGGCAGGGCCATGGTGTCCTGGCAAGGCACAGGCAACCTGCTGCCTACTCTATGCAATTCCAGCTGAGCAGTGCCCAGCTCCGGGTGCAGCAGTGGATGAGGTCCTGGAGGGGAGGTTTAACAGCTGGTGAGTTCCTGGTAAAGGGGGCATCAGATGGGTAGTTCTTTCCCAAGTTCTCAAGGTGATGTGGACAGCGATAAAGGTTGAACCTGGTCTCTTTGGTGGAGTGGCCTTTGCCTTGCAAGTCCAGAGAGCTCAATGCCTTTCTATTGGCTGAACAGGAAAAGGGGCTGCTGCCTCAGGGTACCTCCTGCTTACTAGGTGTGATGATGTCAAACCACAGTGCCCAAGCTGAAGCTTGAAGCAAGTGTCAGGGTGGAAACAGCATAGGAGTTGAGGAAGGGGAACACGTTGCCCAGAATGTGGTCTCAGCTCTTCTGATTTTGTCTACCCAGATATCAACAACCAAAGGAAGGAAATCTGGGCACAGAGGTTTGGAAGATGATGCTCTACAGCATCAGCATCACCACAGCCTCCTGCTGAGGGGATAACTTGATGGCTGATGGTGTGCGCGCTAGCTCTTTATGTATCAAGTCCTGGTGGCTTGTCCATCCCTATCCCAGGGTGTTGCTGCACAGCCTAAACTGATGGCAGAAGATGTTGCAGTGGCAGTTCACACAACTGAAAAGAGCTGCTTCAAACTCCTGTTCTCGGTATTTACTTCACCCCTACAGGCAAAGGGTCTTTATCAGGAAGGAAGATCAATAGTGGCAGCAAGAAACAAACGAGTCTACGTACTGCATTTGACTTTGCTGTCCAGAAGGGTGGCTGCAAATGCCACCTTAAGTAAGACCACAGGTAGGATTCCCATACCTTCAGTGGAGATCTTGGGCAGAAGGTCCATTAAGTTCTAAGGAGACTGAAAACTTTCATCTCACAGGCTGCCTCAGTAACATAACCTGAGCTGAGGCCTATCTGGAAGCACAGCAGAAAATTTTCACTGTTAATTGGTGGAGTTCTTCAGGGTGTTTGGTTTGAGGTTTTTTTGCTATGTGTACAAGTGATGGTTTGTGTTAGCAGAGAGAGTATCAAGGGGAGCACCCCATCTTTCTTTGGATGTAGCCAGCCAGAGCACCCTCAGCATCTGTAGCAACCCTCAGTCTGTCAGACACCCCATCTTCTGTTGAGTCTCCAGAACTGCCCATCCTCTCTCCCTCTGCAAAGCAGGGATAATCCTATTAGCTACCTCGCAGGGGTGTTGTGAGGAGCCGAGTTGCTCTTGGGTAGGTGCTGTAGGACTGTTAGTATTTGTGCTTTGAGAAAGGACTGTGGTGCTTAAATAGGTTTTAATTTACAGTATGTTTTCCAGTAACTGTGCAGCAGTTAAACCTATTTTTGTGTTAAAATACCTGGACAGTATTTCAGGACAGGTATAGGTGGCCTTTTGCTGGGTGCTGGAGCTCAGTGGGAAGCAGCAAGGAGCATCTGAAGGCTGGCGGGCACCTCTTGGCTTGGTTTATGTTGCTGGGGTTCTGTCCTCCCCTTGAAGCACACATAGGGCTACTGCTAACACATCTGAGCATTTAGCTCATGCATGCAAGAGCTGAGAATTCTTTCCCCTTGTTTTGAGCTTTTCCTCCTGTTTCTGGGTGCGGAGCCTTTGCACATCATGTTGTGCAGCCTCCTGGGCTCCTCACCCCACGTGTCTGGGATGTTTTGCAGTATTCACATCTAGAAATATGGTTTTCTCTAATTTTGGAGCACTGTAACATGGACAGTAGCCATTGCATGGTGTTTGATTCATGGTGTTCAAGAATAATTTTGGGGTTTTTCCCCTCCAAGCCCTAACAGGAACAAGCAGCAAAGTCCTTGGCCACCTCGAAGCCTGGGTGAAGTCACCAGTTGTTTTCAGTGACCTTTGGACCAGCCAGACACAGACTCCCCATTCCCACCAGTGTGCTTCTTGCAGGGAAGGTCTGTGAGCTCCTTACTGTTCCACTGAAGAAGTTCTCCAGCCTGTAGCCCCTAAAAGATGGCAGCTTCAGAAAGAGTTCCTGCATTGCTTTCCTTGGAGTGATGCTCTCACTTCAGCACATCAAAGCATAATCTAGATGACCAATTCTCTCCTCCTCTGCCTCCTGCTGCAGATTAAGGTGCAGCCAGCAGGAGTGGGCAGGACATGGCCCAGTCTTAGCTCTTTTGCTGGGGGTAGGAAAAGAAGGAAAAGGGCAAGGGTGGCAGATCAGTAGGACAAATAACTGGCCCAAGCCCCTTGCACCCTTGCCCCAGCCTTCTTCAACAGCCTCAGACCAATAGCAAAACCCACTCTTACTGTGAGCAGCTCAGGAAAGCAGCTCCCCCAGGCCTTGCCCTCACAGTCCTGGGACAGCTTTTACCTTGCTGCCGTCCATGTAGTTTTAGATGGTGGCATTTGGTTCATAATTGAGCATTTTGGGTGGCTGTGGTGCCTGCAAGCAGCAGGAGCCATGGGGACCAACTATGGGGACCAGCTGCAGTGTGGGGTGGCAGTCAAGATCAGGGGCTCTCAGCTGTACACTTTGAGAGCATGGCTACCATCTGCTTTTCTTTTTAATTGCTGTCCTTGTTTACAGCATGGAATGCTTCCTCCATGACTCTTTGTAATGTATTATAATTATTACTTTAAGAAATATTTTTATGTCTGTGCTTTTCTTGTGCGTGTGGTTTATTTCTAGGGAAGAGATTTTTTTTGGCTGGGGGTGAGAAGAGCGAGCAATCATTCCTTTTTACGCTGATACAAACAAACTGTACAGAATATTTGACACTGCATTTTACACAATTGTAATAACTGTTAAAGTTTAGCACGTGACTCTGAGGTTTCTTACAGTGACTGCAGCATGATCAGTTGCCTTCTCCTGCTGGCATTTAGCTTGGGTTATGGGGTGTGCTTCCACGGCAGCAGGTCCAACCCACTCACTCTGTCTTCCTCCCTGCTTTACTACTGGGCTTAAACCCAGGCATCCCCATTAGCAGGGGAAAGACGACTTCTTTCTCTCTACCACCATCCCCTTGTGGCTCACTGAGCTAAGGGCAGCAGCCTGTCTCCAGCTGGGAGATTTCAAAAAGCTGTGTATGAGCAGCACCTCTGACACATCCCAGGTTTTGTGGCCAGTGTTTCCTGAGCCTTACATGGCCATGCTGCTGTTGGCTTTGGAGTGTTAAGTTTTGGTAGCATTATGGTTTCCCATAAGAGAAAGCTGCTATTTGGTCCTTAAGCAATGTGGTTATAGTAAATACATGGACATCTGTCCCTCCCACAAAAGCACCGAGAGCACAAAGACTGAGAGCAAAATGAAGGGGCCAGGATTAGCATAAGGTTGCCAGTGCAGGAAATGTGGCATCTCTGTGCATCCCCTGGTGGGTACTGTGGGCTGGTGCTCCTGTTTCTAGCAGTGCTCTGTCTCACCTAGAAGAGGTCAAACGTGAACAAAAAAAAAAGCTCCTACCTTGTTCTCCGGTGTCCTTAAGTTAGCTCATTTATATTAACTGGTTAAAACCTGGTATGCAACCCTGTGAGAGAAAAAAGCCAGCACCAGTAAGGACCACAGCGGAGCAGCAGTGCAGCGAGGATGCAGCTCTCAGCACATCTCCCGTATAATTTCACAGATGCCAGCCCAGGGAGGTGTAAGAGTCAGTCCATCACAAGCACAAGTGGGATATCCATGGGCAATTTTGAAGCAAACCTTGTCCCTACTGTGTTTCAAGAAGCCTGCAAGCAGCCCAGTTGCTCAAGATGCTTTGTGTCACCCAGCCAACAGCCCTGGTGAACCTGTTGCCTTTCAAGTGCACACAGAAAGCAAACAGGTGGGACTGGGTTTCACCAGCTGCAGCAGTTACCTATATGACAGGCGCTACAGTGTTTAGGATAAGGCATTTGTCTGACAGGTGGGACAGCTTCCATCCCACACTGCTGGGGAAGGCAGCAGAAGTGTCCAGAAGGGCAACATTTCCCCAAGGGAAATTGAGTCATGCTGGGTTTGAGGGATACATGCCTGGTTGCAACCTACTGTCTGTGTCAGGTGCTCTCTCCCTGGTCCTGTGGGGACAAAGGACAGGCAGCCACATCCCCAACAGCAGCCTCCCAGCTAATGCAGAAGCCACAATGGCACCCAGCCATGACTGGGAAGGGTTTGGAGCTGAGCTTGTAGAGGACATGCCAAGTGCTCACTGCAGAGTCCTCTGCAAGAAGTCACCCCTGGGACTTGCCCTCCAGGTAAGCCTAGGACCTCCATCCCTTACCAGAGAAGTGAGTCTCCAGGTGGACACAAGACATATCTGATGTCCAGCCTTGGCTAAATGCCTGGCCTCAAGCTGGTACCAGGAGCAGCACATCACTGTCATTCTCCTGCTGCAAGAAGGTTCCAGCAGAGGAGGTGCTGGTGGCCCCAAGAGGACAGGAGTGCAGACAGCCCCTGCGCCAGTTGAGCAGCATCCTCCACCACCTCCTATGCCCCCAGAGGCTGGGTGCTGCTCTCAAGGGACCAAGAGCAGGACAGCTGTGTAGACTCAAGCCCAAGCATACCAACATCCATTTGCTGGAACCAGACGTGAACAAACTGTAGAAGGTATCAAGGCTGCTGCTTAAATTCTAGTGACCTTGTCAGTCAGGGTCTGGTCCTCCTCCTACCTTTCTCTCCACACTTTGCATGTGCTAGTATTCCCATTAAAACCCCCCTTCCCTGGTGGAGCCACTGCTCTCATCACGGCTTTCAGACACCACCGGCTCTCCAGCTCCAAGGGACCTGCCCAGAAATCACTCCAACACAGACCCACAAGTCCTGCAAGCTGGTGTGCCCTTACAGCTCCTGTCCATCCTCGCTTATGAACAGCCACAACAGCAGCACCAGGAGCTGGGACACTGAGCCACATCTTGCCCTGCCACTTGTTGGCTTTCAGCCGAGTCACTGCTGTGCTTCTCAGTTCCCCTGCCCAGCACGACTAAAAGCCTGGCAACTGCTGTGTGCCTCTGTGATACATTGCAAGTCAGCACTGAATAATTAATGCTAAGTAGAGCCTGGAACACAGCCAAGCAGAGGGAGGGAGCAGGGCTTCTGGCTCTTTCAGGCTCTGGTCCCAGGATGCAGTGTGGGGAGAGATGAGTGTGCTGTGTCCAGGAGCTTCATGCTCTGGCCTATTTGGCAGAGGCAGTGCCACAGTTCAGCTAGGCCTGGGAGTCTTCCTCCTCACGGCCTGCTGTGTTGCTTTTCTCCTTCTGCGCTGCTCGCCTCACCATGCTGCTCATGTGCTCCTCTTGTGCTGCAAAGGGGCCAAGGCAGTGGGGGCTGGGAGCTGCAGAACAGCAAGGGCACATGGAGCACAGGTTGTGCAGCCTCCCAGTCTCAGCAGCCTTGCCTGCGACAACTCCTTGGCTCTGTTCAACCACAGAGAGCGCAAGGCTCACCTGCCCTCAGTGGAATGAAGCTGTGCATGGGGTCATCAGTCTGTCCCAGTTCCCACCAGCTGCTGGTGGCCTGGATGTTTGCTATTACACTATCCGCTAAGAAATGCCACCCCCTTCCTACAGCACATCACTGAATATAAACCAGCACACAGAAAAATCACAGCATAGCGTCTGAAAGAAGGAAGACCAAGTCCCTCCCAAACTATATCCCAAATCCTACATCCTCAGCAGCGAAGGAAGCCCACAGGGTGTGAACCAGCATCCTCCTGGCAGCAAGGCAATCACCTGACCCAATGGTGAACCATGACAGTGCAGGAAATAAGCAAAACAGAGCTGAAACAACTTGGCTAACATCTCATTAGGAGACAAAGCAGCTGGTCTCACACCATGAGCACCCCTACTTACTGGCAGCAGTTAAAAAGAAACGAGATGGAGAAGGCACACACGCAAATCTGAGGGAGTGGAGTCACTAAATCCTGGCTTATTTAGCCCTATTCTTCCCCATGATAAAACAGGCCCTAAGACAGAGAGAAAGGTTAACTGCAAGGAACTTCCATCCTTGCTCCAATACTGGTATAAGGACCCTAGAGGTACCTGCAGATAGATGAGGTGCAATGCCATAAGCCTCCACTTCCAATAACCCCGGAGTCTGGGCGACTCTGGACACCTGGAGGCTGCTCAGTCCATCCCACCAGAGGTCTGCTCCCGGGTTATCTAAGCCTGCAGCTCATTCATACAGGCAGTTGCTTTGGAAGGCTAGTTCTTGGGTGGCTTTGCTTACCTTTGTGGCAACCAGTGGAGCCAAGGAAAAGTGATATGGAAGTACTGCTCAAGGTGGAAAGGTCTGCAGCAGCGGACTGTAGTCCAGAAGGGAAACCTGGTCTGATCCTCCTTACCCAACCACACTGCAAGTGAGAAAGGTGAAGCCAGCATTTAAGCAGGGCTGGTCCATAAAACTTGGCTTTTCACTCAGCTGCCCCTGGGCCACTGCCTCTCAGGTCTCTCTCAAACAACGAATCATTCCTGCCAGCTCCTGCAAATTCAACCCAGAGGCCTGCCAAAGCCTTCAGCAAGCACCACGTGCTCATCTGTTTTGGAGTCACCGTCTCTGCTGGCTTAGTAAAATGTTTCTGTGGAAGCCATCATAGGCAAAAGGCTGTTGCAGTACTAACACAGCAGCTTTAAGGACTTACAAGCAATTTTGTCAGCTGACTCAGCTGTGATGTCTCTGGAGCCCCAAACACCTCTGTAACAGACTGCAGAGCACTTGAATGGTGTGGGAGAGAAAAGCTTATACATCAATCCTGAGACATCTGAACCTGACCAGATGAAACAAGGCCAGACTTCCCTCAGCTATTCCATCATTTAAGTACAGGTTCAAAGCTGGCACATCTCCACCACAGGAGATGCAGCTTCAAAAGCTAAACAGTATGATACTGCCTAAAGCATTTTCAGAGGTGGTGTTCACACTTGCTCAAGATCCACAGCACAGCACCCTGTTTAGCCCAGCTTTGCCATGACCAGCTGAAGAGATCACACCAGCCAAACATGACTTGATGTGCCCAAATATAGTAAAAAGTTTACACCTAAGGACTTCTACAGCTTCCAGCTATGCAACTGGAATGGCTCTTCAGAATAACTTCACATTATGCTCACCTAAGCTTGTGCTACAGAAGCAGAACTGAGACGGGCAACAAACTCCTTGTTTTAAGAGAAATTACTGCAGTATCTGAAAACCACATCTTCCAGTCAAGGTACTCCTAGAATAAATGCACCCTACATAGTTAGGGGGAAAAACAACTAAACTAAATCCAAACCCAGCAAAATTCCTTCTACAGATCTGCATTCACACTAATGAAACTGTAACCCTGATATTACTTTCAGCCTCAGGTAAATCAGCTAGCAAGCAGAGCACACATGGTGAACTCCTATACTGACATCCTCCCTGTCAGGACCAGCAGGCTGTTACTCTGTAACCTAATTGCGCCAAGTCAGCAAGTGAAAGCATCAAGTCCAAAGTTACAGCTCTGCCTGGGAGAAGTGATGCAATCTGGTTTTTTGCCTACTCCAAGCTTCAGATAAGAGCTGACAGATCTACTGTGCACTCCTGCAAGGAAACCTGCATGCACAATTACCTCTCTAAAATGCCTGTACACCAATGCACACAGCATGGGGAATAAACACAAAGAACCAGAGATCTGTGTGCAGTTGCAGGGCTATGATCTCCTCGCAATTACAGAAACATGGTGGGATAGCCCACATGACTGCAATGCTGTCATGGCTGGCTACATACTTCTTAGAAAACAGAGGCCAGCAAGGTAAGGTGGTGGAGCTGCTCTTGACGTGACAGAGGAACAGGAATGTACCAAGCTCTGTCTAGGGTTGGATGAAGAATGAGTGAAGAGCTTATGGGTAAGAATCAAGGAGCAGGCTAATGTGGGGGACACTGTGGTGGGTGTCTACTACAAGCCACCTGATCAGGAAAATGAAATCAATTAGACATTCTACAGGCAGTTGGAAGTAGAATCACAATCACAGGCCCTGGTTCTCATGGGGAATTTCAACCATGCTGATATTTGCTGGAAAGACAACACAGCTAGGAACAAACAGTCCAAGAGATTCTGGCAGAGCATTGATGACAACCTTTTTGCAAGGGTAACGAAGGAGTCAACAAGAAGAGATGGGCTGATGGACCTTGTACTAAAACACAAAGAAGGCTTGGACGGGGATGTGAAAGGCTGCAGCAGCCTTGGCTACAATGACCACAAGATGGTAGAGTTCAGGATCCTGTGTGGAAGAAGCAGGGAGATAAGCAGGACGACAACCTAGGACTTCAGGAGTTAAACTTTAGCATGTTCAAAGACTGACCTGGAAGAATCTCATAGCTCTAGAAGGTACACGGATTCGAGACAGCTGGAAATGATTCAAGCACTTCCTCCTCCAACTTCAAGATCAATGCATCCCTAGGAATAAGAAATCAAGTAAAGGAGGCAGGAGACTTGCATGAAAGAGCGAGGAGCTTCTGGAAAACTCAAATGGAAGAAGGAAGTTTACAGAATGTGGAAAGAGGGACTGGACACTTGGGACAAATACAGGAACACTGTCAGAGTATGCAGGGATCCAATGAGGAAGGCTAATGCTCACTTGGAATTACATCTGGCAAGGGACATCAAGGACAATGAGAAGGGCTTCTTCAAGTATAACAGCAGCGAAAGGAAGACTAGGGAAAATGTGGGCCCACTGCTGAATGAGGTGGGTGTCCTGGTGACAGAGAATACAGGGAAGGTGGAGCTACTGAATACCTTCTTTGCTTCAGTCTGTACTGTGAAGTCCAGGCCTCTTCCATTCCCTTACTGTGGTTTCTGGCTCCCTAACCAAAAAATGAGAGGATACTCTCAGTGGTCACGCAGAGTCCAGTCCTTGAGAAAGCCACAAACACAGCATTACTTCTCATTTGAAGGCCTCCAAATTGAGTTATCTCATCCTTCACCAAGAGCCTGGTGAGGATAGTATAAGTCCTGTTGCAGAAAAAAAACATCAGGTTCCTAGTGCTGTACCATCACCATGCAAGGACCCCGTGTCAACCCACACATTAACCATTAAGGCTTTTAGTCATCTTCTACAAGGATGAAGTAGCCCTGCCTTCTACAATGTCTGCAGTTGCATGCAAGCTGCCAACTCAGGAACAAAATCCACACTTTCAGGCTTCACACTTGAAACAACTTAGATTGGGAGGTTTCCTGGGAGCCTCTGGTTCTGCCCTACTGTGTAACACCAGACTCTGCATCTTCAGTACTCCTCTAGCATGTGGACAGGCGCGGCTGCAGACAGCACACCCAGCTACAGGCACAGTAGCTCTTCCCCTGAATAAGTTCTCCCACTCGAGCTGGGATCAGCCCTTCTGCAGGAACTGGGTGCCAGGCAGCTGCAGCCAGGGTGGGGGCTATGCCCCACAGCAGTTCAGAGCAGGCAGGTACAAAAAGTAAACTGTTAGCACATGTCCTCTCTTGCCCAGGCTGAAAGCAAAGACAACAACTCCAAACAGCACTGGAGTTTCATTCTGCTGATTTAACTCTGGTGCTCCCTGGCATGATGTAAGACAAGGAACAGGAATGGGAAATTGCCTACAGGGATACTAAGAACCCCTGGGGTGGGCTGCGGATCTGTGCCAGGGGAAACCAAGGTTTCTGAACCAGTTCTGCTGCGAGGCACGTTAACTCACGCACTGCCCTCACCTCTCCCAACCTCTGTCAGCCCTGGCTGCCAAGCCCAGTGCCTCTTCAGGCCTGGGCTAGCCTGCGCAGAATGGTTCCCTGCTACACTAGGCTGGATCAACTTCCCCCTTTGATACTCTTAATCCTAGATGCTAGCTAAATTAACCTGTGCAACAGCTTAAAAGACAGAAAGGCACATTTCCCCAGGCAAAAATCACAAGAATACAGATGAGCGAAGACAGCCTTCCCCAAACGGCCTTCTAACCCACTCTAAACCCAAGGACTAGAAGCCTGAATCTTTCAGTCTTAGTTGTTGAGTAGCCAGACGGTTGCCTGTAGCACAGGAGAGCCCTTCTGTGTGCTCACCAGTAATTAAGCCAATGAGGAATTGTATGCCATTACACACCGCTGACGGACAGGAGCAGCCCAAGGCATACATGCTATGTAGGTGCTACCGACAGCTGGGTGCTGGAAGGGAGCAGAAAGGCCTAAATTCTACCTCTGGAGCACAAAAACATTTCGTAGGTGCTGTCCCAGAAATTGCTGCCTGGAAAAAAAAAATCAAAAAAAAAATCAAGGAAGCAACAAACTGGCACCAGCCGAGGTGAACTCGGTTCTCAGATCTCCTCCCTGATGCTCCTTCCTTTCCAGGTATTGCAACTGAGGCCATTAAAAAATCCTACAAGGACTAGGTTGAAGGCAAAGCAACCAGGGGAGTGCTGAGGACAGGCTTGGACTAGTTGCACTCTTCCACCTCACCAAAACTTAAAATCAGCAAAGACTTTCAGGGGGGCTGAAGGGGAAATGATACCACAATGATAACCTGCTGGAGACAAAGACAGCTCTTTCCTTGAAGGACACACCCCCACCTCCTTCACAGTCTACAGCATGACCCCAGCCCTGGGAGAGCAAACCTCAGCACCTTTCCCTCCCCACCATCCCACTAGCAATCCTCCCAGAGCACCAGCAGCAGTACAGTCCTCAAGACAGTTTGTTGAGCCCATCAAATAATAATTTACTGTGATTCAATCTGTGGCTTTGTACAATTGCCAGGGGGAGGCCAAAGGAGGAGTGAATGAGGAAAGAAAAAAAAAAAAGTTGTTTGCCACAGGCTTGGGTGAAGTGCGAGATAGTCCTTGGAGGGGCTCATGCTCCCCCCATCCTCTTCCTCCTCCTCTCCCCCTCCCCTTATACTTCTCCTTTGAATCCGTCTGCTTCATCCTTTGCTTCACCTCTTTCCTTGCGCTCTGCACAGTGGAAACCTCTCCAAGACGCAGTCCAGTTACCTGAAACCAGAAGAGAACACTTGTTAGCACCCATGTGCCATCAGACTCAGTGGTGGTGTTTCCATCACTCACCCTTCACATTTTGGGACAACCCTGCTAGTGCCTACAGGGGGAAAGCAAAGGGCTACAAAGGTATTGGGAGGTCTGGACCTGGCTCAGCACAGCATCTGCACATGTGATGAAAAGAACAGGCAAGTAGTCTGGGGCTCACTCATCACCAGAGTGATGATCTCACCAGACCTTATGCCTCTGCCCAAATACCATTGTGGGAAGAGGCACAGTTTGGTGAGGTCTTTTACCCCCCATCCAGAGATGATGGGAACCACAAAGTAGATCCAGTGAAAACACAGCTACACCTCCCTGCCTGCCTGGCCACACACCTCCTTCCCAAAACCCAGTTGTCCTTGCCTTGGCTCTCTTTTTGTGTCCTGATGTTCCTCCCTCTCTGCTCTTGGCCACTGTAACTAGAATAAACTGGGATGTCCAATTTCCAGTTCCTGTCTGAGCAGAAAAAGATGTGGGCAACTCATAGGGCACACTGTCTTAACAGAGAGCAGTGTTTCCAAGAGACAACTCCCCACCTCTTCTTGCCCTTCTTTTTGAAGGCACTGCCCATGCTAGTCTGGCTACAAGGCTGCGACAGGGACCTGGCAGTCAGCACAGGGGAGCAGCAGCATCCACTAAGTCCATGCTACCAGCTCTGAGCCAGACCAGGAAACAAGCCCCAAGTTTACAGCTCTATCCAGAGGAAGTGCTCCAGAACATCTGGAGGATCCAAACATCTGGAAAGCATCCCTTAGCAGTGATAAGTGTGCTGGACTCAGCATTCAGTTTAGACTCCAGGAAGCCTTGTGCACCTCAGCTGGAAGGTATGGGGTGTTCAGATAGTTTTTCTTGCCTGTAGGAAAGAAATGCTGCCAGAGTGTGGGGTTTGTGGTTTGTTGGCGTTTTTTGGTTTTGGTGTTTGTTTTTTTTTCAAGGAAGAGCTCTGCTGTGATCACGGCCTTTGGCTCAAAAGACAAGAAAGGATGAACAGCTGCCCACCTCCACCTTCAGCAAGACCCTCTTAGCACTATCATTGGACACGATGTGCTTCTCTTTAGGACTCAAGCAGTTGTATAAAGGGGTGAAGGGCCAATCCAGGTGCTTGGGAGATTCCCCAAAAAGGCATTAAGGGCAATATCGTACAGGCTTTTCTCTCACACCCCAGTGCAAAATGTCCTTAGATTTACAGCATCCCCAGTGCACTCATTCCCAATTGTCTCTCTCTCCACTTCTGCCACAGAAGGAGCTGGTTCCACAGCCAGATGTTCCCAGGCATTGGGTTTAAGGCCACTCAGCTCACACAGGGATACCAATAGGAGTTCTCTTTCACTGCTGTCAGCAGGAGTGGAATGATTTAACTAAATTAATCATTTTTTTTAAAAAAAAAAAAGGAAAGAAAAAGTAGAAAAATATGGACAATCTGAAAATCACTGTTTCTAGCTCCAGTATGCACAATTTATAAAAGCAAAATAGCCCCTGTATAACTAATTCTCAACACTGCATCAGTTCAAAACGTCCCATGGGACATATCAAATTGGGAAAACACAGTAACTTTCACAGTGAGACAGGTCTACTAAGCATTAGGACAAGGGAGTTCAAGTGCATTAGGAGGCAATGTGCTCACCCAGCTTTTCTAGAGTCAGTCTGATGAACACATAGCAAGTCACACACCTTTAACACCACCTTAACTACTCTTTCAGAGGGGCAGTATGGAAGGAGCTTTTCTGAGAATAGCATGACTGAATATGTTGGTTGGTTTTTTTTAAATTTAGTTCTGTAGACTCTTGTTCCACAAAATGGGGGGGAGGAGGGGAAATAAACAACCTCGTCTCTGCAGACATTTCCTCAGGAAAGTGGGAATTTTTACTTACCTATGTTTTGAAAGAAAAACACTATTTCAATCAAAAAGGTGTTTCTATAATACCTGTTGCTGAAATTGTTACTGCTGCATTTGTTTGCAGACAAGTGCATCTGCAGTTTCCTCCTGCCCTACTCCTCACACACCCTTGGCTGCACCTCTTCTCCTGCTTTCAAAACTCACCATAGTCAAGATATCACACATTTACAGTTCATACAGCCAGGCCCACTCTCATCTGGGGGATTCAGCTTGCGCAGCTTGTGCTGACGGATCTCTCGCACCAAGGTATAGAAGGCATCTTCAACACCCTGGAAGAAAAGTGTTGCTTGAAACAGCTTTCCACTTTGAGATGAGACAGTGGAGAGAAGAGAGGGTTCTGCTACCCATCTAGGTGCTCCTAGCACTGTCTTCCAGCAGTACAGATTGCAGACTTAAAGTTATAAAACCAAGCTGGGAAGACTAACGGGGATCTAGTGTGGCACCTGAACAGAAAGCAAGATTTAATAAGCAACTATGAGGCCAAGGACCTCCTAAGTCTTTGAGATTAATCAGCTTTCAGCAGCCTGAATGAGTTCTACTACCCAAGAGAAAAGCCATCAATAGAGCACTGAAGGTATCAGCTGCTCCATTCCCCTTTGTGCTCTGGGAACCCCAAACGGTCCTTCCAGCACTTGTACATTCTGCCTACAGATCTGCCAAAGTAGACCATGAGGTTAGCCAAGTCCCCTAAAGCTTAGCTGATATGCAGTACCAGGGGATGGACGGGGGGTATCCCAGAGCCTTAGAGAAAACCCTGAGAAGGCACCTTCCCTCCACTGCTGCCACAGCAAAAGTTATGCTGTTCTCTGGGCTGGAGGCTCAAGCCTTGACAGTACTTGGATCATCCCAATAGAGCATTTAGCCTTAAGAAAGCAATTAACCATGGTCCTCACACTCATCTGTTTGCAAGGTGGTATCTGCCCGTTCCTGTCTCTCCAGAGCAGAAAGACAGAAGGAAAAAAAAATTGTTTAAAACTCTCTTCCTACCTGTCTGGTTTTGGCAGAAGTTTCTATGTAGGGGATCCCATAACTCCGGGCCAGGTCCTGTGCTTGCCGTGTCTCCACGGTCCGGGCTGGTAGATCACATTTATTTCCCACCAGCACCATGGGAACATCATCTGAATCTTTCACCCTCTTGATCTGTTCCCTGCAAGAAGTGCCAAAGTGAAAGAAGAAAAGGCATGAGAGGGCAGCTCCAGGACACTCCCCACCAGTTTCTTCATCAAGAATTAACAGCTATGTCTCCTTCCTGCCAAGTGCCTTGTGCTGGGCTTTCAGGGGAACATAAAATACCACAACACGTAAGTAAGTAAACAACAAAATAGCTCAGGCAATGTGCTGGTTTGGGCTAAAGCAGAACATTTTCGTCTGACTTTTCAGTCTGATATCCCCAAGGTAATGGGCCATTGGTGTAAAGACACCACTGCTCACACCCGTTCCTGTGGAAATTAAGGCCACCCAGAGCTGCTGGTGAAGGGAGCTGAGCTTGCTAGAAGGGGTGAGCAAGACAGGTGAAACAGCCTGGACAGTGAATATTCCATGTCGTATCCATGCCGCACACATCATACTCAGTATAAGAGCTTAGGGATCACTGCTCCTCTTCTTCAATGGCCGGAGTTCAGGGAGGACCTCATGTGCTTGTTTGCCTGTGAACCCATCCGCACTTGCCTGAATCCAGTTCCTAGATCCAGTTTTTGAATGCACCTCCTAGCTGCTGGTCCAGTTTGAAACCTTCCCAGCAGTGACTGGTGAGTGTGGTTATGGGGCAGCTGAAGGAGGTTGAATATTTGCATGTATTTTATTATTTTCTTATTGATACTGTTAACTTCCTTTTTATTAGTATTGTTGCATTAAAGGTGTTCTAGTGTTAAGTTCCCAACCCGCAAGTCTCTCTCATTTCTTTTTTCCCCTTCCTGTGGGGGAAGATGGGACTAAAAGCTGCCCAGTCTAGCTACTGACCTGGCCAGGGAGGGGCTAAACCAGGAGAGGCACTTTTGGAAACAAAAACTAGACATACTTTTGCTCTTCAAATGCAACTGTTTACAAAACACACCTTGAAATGATGACAATCTATATTAGGACATGAGTTTAAGATAGTTTCAGCTAAATAAGAACAAATACTCAAGCAGTTACTCGCATTATTTAAAACATTGTAGATCTAGTAATCCCCCAATGGGAATTAAAAAAAAAAAATTCACCTGCAACCAGAGTTTACAGAGCTGATAAACCATCTTTTGGCAGCTGTTTCTGCAGATGCACAGGCAGTGTTTGCTTCCTTTTGGTTTAGTTCAGGTCACTCAAAGTTGAGAAACCAACTGGGAAGCAAAGAAGCTGTAAAGTCTGCATCTTCATTCCAACCTCAAATTTAAAACTAGGTGGGGAAGGGTGAGATCTGCCAGTTCTAAAAAAAACTTAAGAGCCAATATGACTACAAACAATCAATTCAATTCCCTCCCAACAGATAATAACTTTCTTCACCTAATAAATAATTTTATTTCAGGCACAAATCAGCTTTTTTATTTGCTCATGCATCCAGAACATTTAATGTGGTTTTATTTAACTAATAAAAGCATTATTTAAAATGCCAATTTCTGCATCCAAAAGCAGCTGGAAATAAACACAAAGAGAAAAAATCAATAATCATTTTTAATGTAGCAGAACACAAAACCAAAGTCTGACTACCCGTATATGTCATAAAGCCACTTACATGTTCCATGTAACATCCTGATTAGCAAATGCAAGTACTAACTTTAGTGCACAGGCTACACTTAGCTGGAGAGATACTTCCTAATGGTTAGTAACCAGGGAGAGCCAGCATTTCTCTGGAGAATATCTTTTTTAAAGTGCAAACACAAAGTGCACAGGCAAAACAAGATGAAAGCCAGTGATTTACATCATGATTAAAACCAGGGCTTGAAACAGAGCCATCCTTTGAGTGATTCACAGGCACCAGCCCTGGCACAAGGATGGATGCTGCTGAATCCCTCAGGTGATTTAGGAAAATCCCATCCTTTGTCCTCTGGTTCAACTAAAACAAACCAAATTAGTTCAACCATACAGTTATTACACTGAACACAACTGCTAGCTGAAGACTGAGACATCTCAAAAGCTTGGAGCAGCACCTTTGACTATGGAGCAAGGAAGGGCTGTGCCTGCACTTGGAGCTACAGGATTACCTGGGATCCATGTTTATGATGAGGGGCCAGGATATGTGACCCCTTGGTGGGCACTGGACAGAGCAGTGGCAAGCAGTGCCATCTCTTCCATCCTCTGCAAGTGCCTCCTTTCATAGCCAAGCCCCCCAAAAAGGCATGAAGCAGAGAGATCCCTCCCTAACCTAGCATCAGGGCAACCAAGGGAAGATTCCTCCTGCATTTATATTATCATCTCCTTGGCCCTCCACCTCTGCAGCGGTGATGGCAGCAGGGGGGAGAAGCAGGATAGGTAACCTGGGTGCAACCAAAGCAGGACCACACCAGGATGGGGACGCTGTTCTGCCACTGCCATCCCAGTACATCCTCTTGGGCAAGTCATCTCATTGGGGCTCTGCCTCTCCTCCTGCTCAGTCTTTGCCCTTGGTTGAAACCAAGCCCAAAGAGGCCAGGACTGCCTTTCCCCACAGGAGTGCAGCCAGCACACCAAGGCTTCACTGCAACAGCTGACAGCAGGGCAAGCAGCTCTCCCTGCTCCTCCCTATCTCCTCTCCCAGCTCCAGGTCCCAGCCGAACTCACTAAGATTGATTACACTAACAAAGAAATTCCATTAATTAGAGAGGGAAGGGAAAGGATCACAGAGGATCAGCTCTCTCTCTAGTCACCATAAACACTTAAACATTACATTACCAAGTCCCCAAAGGCCACAAGCAATCCCTTCAGATGGGTTTTATTGGAGTCACTGACATTAGCTGTCTGCTCCATCTTTTCCCTGGGGAATGGCCACTTGAGCTAATTGTCTTCGCTGGCACTCAGTGCTTCCACCACAGGGCCTGATATAAAAGGGCAGGCAGGAGGGCGCAGCAGCAAGGTCTCCCCTTTGCACAGGGCAAGAGGAAAGGGGCCCTTCGTAGGATACCAACCTATATTGGTGAATGTCTTCAAAGGACTTGGTGTTGTTGATAGCAAAGACACAAAGGAATCCTTCTCCCGTTCTCATGTACTGGTCTCTCATGGCACTGTACTCCTCTTGCCCTGCAGTATCCAAAATATCTAACAAGCAGGTCTCTCCATCGATGACGACTTGCTTTCTGTAAGAATCCTGTGGGCCAGAAGGAGAGAAAGGAAGGAGAACGTGTTAAGGAAGGGCTCAGGTTCTGGCCAAGCAAAGGGATGCAGTGAGTGCATATCTAGGAAGACATCAGGTCACACCAAGCTTGTGTTTAGCTCCCATTAAATAACCGACTCAAACCATTTTAAAAATGGGAGGGGAGGGAAAAGAGAAATAAAGAAAAAAAAAAAAGAAATTAAAAAAGAGGAAAAAGGGAGCATCTGAGCAGGTTTTCCTTTCTCTGGCAGAGCCACAGAGAAGACAGTCCCTAGCTTGCTCTCCCCATTCACAGAATCACAGAATGGCAGGGGTCAGAAGGGTCCTCCAGACATCATCTAGCCCTACTCCCTGCTAAACAGGGCTTGATAGTAAACTACTTCTTTAAACATGAGAAAAAAATACCACACTGTGAAGAGAGCATTTCCCACAACCAATCTGTGCCCAGAGGGCTTAAAGAGAGGCAAGAACTACCCAGGTAAGTCCTTTGAAGTCAGTGTTTTTCCCTGCAGCAGAGGCAACCATAACTTATCACAGCTGTGAGAAGGCCTGGAAATCACCCAAGGCAACCCTCACAAGGTTTCATTTTCAAGGCAGGCTACTCCCCACCATGCCTCTTCCCCAAGCCTGGTCTCATCAGCAGGGATGCTGCTGGGGCAGCCCCTGCACAGAACAGACTTGCCTCTCTCTGACTGCCATCCCCTAGGTACAGCACAGCCTCCTCGACTCTCAGCAAGAGAAGGAAGCCAAAACTAAAAGGTATAGGTCAGCAATATGACCATGACAGCAGTTTGCAGCCACTCTTAGAGGCTACTGCTGCACTTCAAACTGAATTTAAATGTCTGCAGCTCTTCCAACAACAACAACGTTATCAGATGAGCTTTGTGGGTCTGCAAACAAAGAGCCAACACAGCAAAGGTCACTAACAGGATGAGCAGCAGCAGCATGGAAAGGAAAAGGGGCCAATACAGCCTTTACCATTTGCTTCATCACTACAACACTGTCATCTATGGCAGCTAATTAAAGCCTTTACCCACCTTGCAGAGAGGGCCATGAAATCAGAGATGAGATCTGCTCTGCCATGACCTCAGCCATGCCTTCCCAAAAAGGGGACTGCTGACCTACTAGGAATAAGTGTGGAGTGATGGGCTGGCTTCCAGCCAAGCACTATGAAGTCAACTGGCAGGCTGCCCTGCAGGGATGTGTTCTAATCAATAATGTATCTAGAGCCTCCTTGGTCAGCAAAGGTGACCCCAGTATCTGCTCTGCCCAGCAGAGCATCCTCCCACCCCTGTGTCCCCTTGTGTCTGTCCAGCAGATCAGCCTCTCAGCACACATCTTGGCAACTAATTGCCAAGTCCCCGTTTACAGGAGATCTCACCAGCAGACAGCGTGCCTATGGAGATGCAATCCCATGACCTTAGCTCAGGTCATCAACAGGCTGTAAGGCCAGCCAGCTCACTACCAAAGCAAAGGCATTAAGTCTTAGATGCTTTGCACCCTACTCTCCAAAGGAAGTTGGGACAAGCTCTCCCCAGCCCCTGCTTTGTGACCAGCTTTAAACTCCCCAGGGACATGTGGGATGGCAGCTCAGCCATCTCTGCCATGCTGCCAGGTAACTTGGCTGCCACTGCAGGGGTAGCCGCCACCAGTCCACATGTGCAGCCACCAGCAACCTGCAGCCTCAATGCTTTTCTGCAGCACCTACGTCCTACCTCTGCCTTCTTCCAGATCGGAAAACAGTCAGATCCAGCTGTGAAGTGCTGAGGAGCAAACCCAACATCCACTTGGGGCTCAGATTCATGACCTTAGGTGGGTACCAGAAGTACTCGAGGTGCACTGAGTCACCAGGTCAAGACATCCATTTGTTAAAAACTATGGTCAGGACACGATCAGAAGTTTGAGAAACCCATTGCTAGCTGACTGTTAAAAGCTAGAAAACGAATCAAAGAATTTCTCAGTCTGACTCTTTACTCCATCCCTGCTCACCACAAGACACCGCCAGCAGCATAAATTTCCTCAGTGCCTTGGCCCTCCCATTCCCAGAATAAGGGTCTTAAGACTCCTTTGCAGTCCAAAAGCAGGCACGTGTAAGCCTGTGCTGTACCAAGTTGGCTAGCACTGAGTTACACACCTTAGCACTACTGAATCAGGAGGGAAGGAAGGGAGCAGGCACTCAGTTGGGGTCTCAGACCCAGCAAGGAGACAAACTCACCTCTCCTGCCCTGGACAACACCTTCTCAATTCACCTTGACCCATTGGCAACATAGCCCACGGTCAGTTCCTTTAAGTGGTGGGTAAAGCCTTTGCTCCATGCACATACACTCTTTTTGCCCCTTCTATCCCGCTCATTTCAGCAATGATGTTATTCATCAGCCAATGAACAGTCAGAGTCAGCTCCTGGGCATGATCCAAAGCAGCTCAGTCACAGGAGGGTGGTTTGTTGGTCACATTTTGGATGACTGTCAGGTAACTGTGTGTTCTGAATCCCCACAAAATTAAACATGATTTAAAGGAGTCACTCTGGAATGAATGAGGAGATGTCCAGGATGGGGAGAATGCAGGGCACAACTGAGGAAGCTGCAAAGGCACCAGCACTGCTGGGACTTGCAAGGGGGAAAAGTACCAGAGGTAATAGTGGTGAATAGCAGCTTATAGCTGCTTATGGTACAGACTTGCCCGGTTTGTCAAGGCTGATCTTGTAAGAGGGGGCAAACACCGAGGTTGCTGTGATTTTACAAAAGGGAGCAGTTCAACTTGGTAAGAAGTAGTGGGTGGTGGTCTCTCAAATCAGCTGAGTGACACCTGGGGTGAGGCAGAGACCTCACAGCCTGATACTGCTTCAGTTAACAACTTCAAAAGCAGGTACTGAGCTCTGTGCCCCAAGGCCATGGTTGACCACTGAGTACCCACTTCTGACAGCTCAACCAGCCTTGCCAAGGGCCAGTCAACCCACAATAATTTACTTAGTCTCACCTTGCCAAGAGGTGCCAAAGAGTTTTCAAAAAGCATAAAATTAGCACTTGAAACCCCTTTTTGTTGGGGGAATCAAAGGAGTCAAACACCTCACCTGACCAATGGGTCAATGGGTGTCTGTCTCTTTCCCGAAGAAGGGACGCCTTTTTGGTAAAGAGTCATGCACCTCTTGACTTTGTTGGATGTTCATCCCAGGAAAATTACTAACTTGAGTTTCAATTGTTACTTCTTTTGTATACATATATATCTCGTTGTTAACCAGTTCTAATCATCCAGCAAGCGAGTTTATCAATGGGAATCCTGAACTTGTTTTATCTGTCACTTCAAATAAATTATCTACTGTTTCAGCATTGCAAAATTGTTTTGGAGTCCTGTGAGGGGCTGACAGACATTTTGAAACTGGTTAACTGCTCTGGTGAAAGTTGATTCAGCTCACTGGCAGCAAGTATTAACCCTGTGGATGACAGCCACTGAGGAGGCTCTCACAGGTAACACTAACTCTGACTGGTGACCATCTAATATACATATTTCCACATAATCCTGTTGTCCGAGTCTGGGACAATGGATAGATTCTGCCACACACAGGCTTCTCCTCTGAGAAGCTTAGAAAGCAAAGGGGGCCATCTTGAACCCTGTGACTCAACAGGAACGTATTCCTCAGCCACGTATGAGAATTTTTAACATGACACTGCTTTAGGAGGAGAGTCTCTTCCTAAAGAAGAGCAGAGTGGGCTGGGGCTAGGGGAAGAAGGGAGGAAAGCAGGTATCTCTCAGGACATGGCAGGAGTGGGCAGGGTGAGTTGGGCATGCTGGGAAATGCCATGCAAAGTTTACATTCCCCACTGCTTGTTTACATGGAGAGAGCTCCCTGCAGGGTATGCACAAGGGACAGGCAGCTGAAGAATAAAACAAAAAGAAAGAAGAAAAAAAAAATCGGTTGCCAAGACCCAAGACAGCACTCAGTCAGAGCTGCCTCTGCCCACTGTAAGGTCCAAGAAAGGACCCACCCATGAAGAAGTTTTCTTTTGAAGGCTGCTCTCCAACAGGTGCTGTTTTACCTAAAACAACCTGGAATGGGTTTCCAAGAAGAGCATAAGATGCTACTGGTGACAAGCATGTGAGGGGAAGGGAGAGGAGTTGCAGGAGAAGGCAACTGCAACCATAAGTAAGGTGCTGCACTGAGACTTAGGATCTCTTAAATTAAATTCCAGTCTTTGCTGCTGACTTTCTAGGTGACCTTGGCCAAATGACATAATAGCACGTGCTTTTAAGTGCTTTCTCTCCTTCTCATCTGTAGGATTCTAAGATTATTTCTGCATTTCTACCATGCCTTGTCTTGTTTATTTAAATTGTAAAATCTTCAGGGTGGGGACTACATATGCAACACCTACTAGAGCATATTTCTGATCCCAGCTGGGGCCTTTTAGCCATTCTGATTTTAAAAATAATAACTCCACAACCACAGCTGCATTTATACTCATCTGGCAGAGAATCCTTTAGGACTGCAGACAAAGAGGTTATTGTCCAAAAGGCAAGATAGGGCTGCTATTTTCCTTCCTAGGGTGGACTTCTTGTGCAGAGCAGCAGCTGCTGCCCACAGCTCAAATGGAGGTGTAAGTCATACCAGCATAGTTAGCATCTCACTAGCAATCATGAAAGCAGTCGGAAAATGGAATATATTTTTTAAAAGTTTAAAAAAATATATAGTGTAGTGGGAATTAAAGACCATATCCATCTCCCATGCACAGCCTGGAGGGGCACTTGCCTGCTTCTTCAGTCAGGGTGCTGAGAGCTAGACAGGGAAGTGCTACCATCCATGCTGACTATGAAACCAAATACTTCAAACCTTTAACTCTTCACACTGAAGCACTGGCAGCACACTGGGAATCACAATGGTTCAGGTACTTAGTACATCTTGCTCATACTGCAGGACATACATAATACAACCAAGCTCTGATAAAAGCCATTTCATGAGTAAATCTCAAAACATCCTGCAGAAGATGTCAATATATTTCATCTGGTTTCACAGGAGGAGAAATGGAAGCAGAGGCATAAAATGGTTCTTCACTTCCAAATGTTTAGCCCCTCCCTACACTGTCATCTCATCAGAAAGGAGGACTTTTGTGCTGCTTCTCAGTCTCTGCTTGCTTCTGCTGCCTTCCCCTCTGTCTACTTCTACTGTCCTTTTGCAGGAGGCACAAGTCAGGCACTGCAACCTCCAAACATACATGTAGCAACCTGGAACACCTCCACGAAGAAAATGCTCAAGTTCAGACTTGACACCAAGCCAAGCACCTTCTCAGTTGGAGATAAGGTGGAGAGAGCAAGAGAAAAATACATACACAGACACCATGTCCAGTGCTGCTTACCTCGATTGTGGGGTCATATTCATCAACAAAATGATTCTGAATGAGCTGTATCGTCAAAGCGCTCTTCCCAACACCACCAGCTCCCACCACCACCAGCTTATATTCAGTCATCTTCCAGCTGACCCCAGCTCAGGAATTCCAAAAGCACCACCACCTGCAAGAAGAAATACAGCCACCACATTAGGAGAGGTTCCCCCACGCCCAACCACTGCTGGCTCTGCAGGTGAAACTGAGCAGTCAGCTCCCCTTTTCTGCCAGGAAAGAGAAATCTGCAAAGCACAGCCTTACTCCTCAGGTACTGAGCATTCCCAGTGTTTTCTGTACAGCCCAGGAGTACCTAAACACTGTGAGGTAGAGAAACTGAGGTCTGGGACCCAGCACATTGTAACGCAGAGACACTGAATTCCGCAAGGCAAAGGTGAAGGGATATACCTCTTAAGGTTTTAACAGTTCTTTTAAATTGCATGACTTTGGTAGGGATTGAGGATGGGACAAGGTAAACCCACTTCACTGCTATTCTGGATGGCAAATTGCCACCCCTCACTCCTTGGGGTGAAAACCAAGAAGCCATCACGAGGGATGTAACCTGTTTATGAAACTGTCCATGAAATTGCCACTGCAAGGTATTCTGCTCCAGGACCACTCTGATGCCTTATATCAAGCTTGTGGACATACCACCCTGGTAAAGCCAGTCTGGGAACTGGGAGATGGTGGGATGGCCATGTGCCCCAAGGATCATGAGTTTTCTTGCCTTCTTCCCATGCACCACACTGACTATCCTGGAAATCTAGCCAGAGAAAATTATAACTATTTCAGTCTGTTATCCTGTACCATGCTTCCAGGATCCACTCTCTTTCTTTTGCTTTTACAGTCTGATGCTCTGGGGTCTCAAACATGAGATAACCTCACCTAAAACCACGAAACTTGGTCTAGACATTCTGCACACAACTGCAACATGCAGAGCTATTTAACCTAATACTCTCTGCTAGTAACGAAGCTAACTTTAAAATGTGCAAAATAATTCATCAAATTGAACACAAAACTGTCTATCCTGGGACAAGCTGCAGTCTTTCAGTCTGATGGTCTGAATGCAAACTTCACAGGTTCTCTGAGCAAACCTCAAGAGGCAAGCACTTCTGACAAGAAAACAAAGGTACAGGCTGTGCAAATAAAAAGTAAACCCTAAAGCAACCAATTTGAGAGGTCTGGTTTTCCAGAAGTGCTCAGTACTTCCACCAATTTGCCTTTTCTCAAGCTGGCAATCTAAAGATTTGGAAGCCCTAGCAAATGTAGTTTTGTTACCAATGCCCATGGGATCAGAGAAGTTGTCACATTCCGCCGCCCCCCAGATATGCTGTTAGTTCCATGTCTTCACATTCAAGGCTGCATTAAACCTCAAACCACAGGGCAGGTTTAAGGTGGTGGCACATCCACATCCTTTGCCCATCCTCCAGCTAACGATGCCTCCCACTGTACTGGCCACTGCAAGAGGGAGGATGACTATAAAAGCACCCCTGCTCCCACAAGATGAGGTTAGCATGCTTCACAGGGGAGCAAGAGATGCTGTCTTGGAAAGTCCTAATTGGGAATGATGATTAGGATGAGCAAACCATGCTTCTGCAGTACCCTATGCTTGCCATGGCCCCTCAGCAGAAGAAAATTCAACCCGCCACACCCCCTTTAAATTTCTGCTCAACTCCACTGAGAAAGAGGAATTTAAGTCAGGAAGATTACAAAATCCTGAAGGTCTAAATAGAAATCCACACTCATCGCACTACAACCCCAGAGTCAGATACTCATCTGCAGCCATCTTCTGCAAGCTCTGGGGAAGCCACCCAAAATGCAGTGGGTAGTGGGAAGATGAGCTCACAATTCCCCTGGACAGTTGCCATTTGACAGAGCCTGCATCATCACACAGGGATTAGACAAACCTCACTAACACATTTAAATCGCTCCACTCTCATCCCTGGGCTCACCAGCCCCGCTCCTGAAACCCTGGAAGCTGGTACAAACAATGCCAGCAAAGGCCCCTTTAGATCCAGTCTGCAACTGATGCATTTGCTAATGCAGCAAACAACTAATGGAAAGGAGGCCAGAACTTTCTGCTTTCAATCCCCACCTGACTGCAACCTTAAACCACTCAGACAGTTCAATCACCCACTCAATCTGGGAGCAGTCAGACACAACCGCCTCCTGCCAAAGCCCTTTTCTCAGCCGTCTCAGTAGCCAGAATGTAAGTAAAGCTCATGCCCTTCTCAGCAAACAGGAGGAAGGGCAGGGTAGGAGCTGCAAAAGAGGAACCAGAGCACAACCAAGATGCCAAGCAGGACCTCTGGTTGCTGCACCATTCTTCACTCCTGGAGAAGCTGAAGGTTGCCAAACACAGAGGAAAAGTAAGGGAAATAAGGTGCAAGTAATGTGATACCCTAGGTCCATATCCAAAAGTGCTACTGCTTCCTAGAAAAGTCCGGTTTTCCTCTGGTCTGGCTGCAAAGAAGAGACGCAGGTTGAAAGCAAAGCTACAAGAGACAATCTAAGTGATCATACTAACTGTACACACATTGTTCTGCATCACCTTCACATATATGAGCTTCTTGCATACACTGCATCTCAGGGACAAGATGAGAGATCTCCACCCCAGGCCTCTCATCTCTCTCAGACAGGAAAGAACAACTACCATAAGGGACTGTGACAGACTATAATAGCGATAGAGGAGCAAATGCCAACTGCCCCTCTCCATCCACACTGCTGGACAAGAGGGAAGAGAGTGAGTCTCCTGCCAAAGAGATGACAAGATACCACAAGTTTCCATGCTCAGTCTGGGGAAACACCGGATGGAGGCTTACAGTCTGTTGGTTGTTGTAAAAGCTGCTCCTGATTTGAGGATTTCTAAAGAAGGATAAACAAGAGTTTCTATTTGTCAGCAGCTAACGGAGAGCCCAGAAAGAGCTGACCACAAAATAACAGAGGGAAATACAGATGCACAGCCTCTCACAGTCCTATGCTGAGCACGAACAGCACTTCTTCCATCCTTTGCAAGCTCTTCAGGATCTGAAAGCCTGGCCCAGATCACCATCTTTTGTGTTCCCTCCCTATCGAAATTTATCACCTCTGCACCCCTAGCAAAAGCTGCACCGGGTTGTCAAACAAACAGCTAAGTGAGACAGCAAAGAGGAGAGCTGCTGAGGAGCACTGTCTGGAAAAAGGCTTGGGATCCATGTGCCAAGCCAACAGCCCCACAATGGAGCCAAAGCTACTGCTACTGTATTTCCTAACCTCGTGGATTTTCTCCCATTGTAAGAGGACCCTGGCTCCCATTCAAAGCTGTCTAGAAAAGCCTCATCAAGTGCTTCCACCTGGCAGCAGCAGCCACTCCTAGCCCAGCAGCTGGAGCCATGCAGCTCTAGCAAACAAGAAACACTTGCCAGACTTGTGTAGGAAACCTGGAGAGCAAGTGCCCAGCCCCAGTGGGCACCAGCATCCTACCTTTGTCTTGAAGGAGAGGATGAAGGTATAGATGAGAGCAGAAGGCACAACTCTATCTTCTCCCCTGCCTGTGCACGACAGGCAGCGCTGGATGCTCTGCCCACAGAAGCAAGGGCTGAGACATTTGGCGTAAGCTTTTGTGGGGCTAACATCTAAAGCAGGTGCTGGCATCAAGGTTACAGGTGCTATCTAGAGATCCAACCCTGTTCTGCAAAGAACAACCCAATGTTCATCACAGTCTCTCTTCCCCAGCACAGAGCTTCCTCTGCAGGGAGAATGCTGGTTTTGGGCACCTAACTGTGAAATCTCCAGAAACTCACTCAGCAGAAGCAGAAGTGAGGAACTCAAAGGATTTGGCCCCATTAGTACATTCCATCACACCACCATAGTTACAAGAAAAGCTCAGGTGTCAAGTGATCAAACATAACAATCTTCTCTTACAAATCAGCCTATCCAATGCTTCACTTTAATTTACTTGTTGCTTTTTAAATTAACAAGTTGGGGTGCAAATCTAACCTGAAGCGCTTGGCCGCTGCCTTGCTGGCTGTGTACCTGCAAACTCAGACAATATAGTCCACTGATGAGAAAAAGAGAGGGATGCCAAAGATGGAATAATACTCGCTAATGGTGGCCCTGCTATGGAGAAAAGACTTGGAGATAACATCTTCTATTAGGGGAAAAAAAAGAAAAAAAGTCTAAGAGGAACAGAATTATTTCTTCCATCTTCTGCAAGCTCTTCAAGACCTGAAGGAAGAGGCAGCCTGTCCCAAAAGACTCAGAACAAAATGTATTGTTCCTAAGGTAAAAAAGAAATGATCTAAGGAATGACATCTTGCAGGGTCTCAAAACATAGGCATGCATTCAAGAAGAAACCTGGGAGGAAGAATAGGAGATAGCTGCAGACAGGTTTGAAGTACAGGCAGATCTGGAAGAGAAGGATTGCCTCTCCACAGCAGTCATAAACATGTTCCAGCAACAAGGTTCTTTGCACACGGTCTTGAACAGACATGGACAGGTCCTTGCACCAGGCCCAGCCCTTGCAGTTTCTAGCTGAAAGACCTCTGGCAACACAAATCCTCTGCCAGAGACAACAAAGCCACAAAGGTCTTACAAAGTCCCTGCTCGTCTTCCCTCTTCGGAAGAAATGGAAAGACAAATGAAAACAAGTCAGCATCATCACCTCACCAAAGGCGCGACCTGCTTTCTGTTCCCTAGTTTCTGCTTCAGCTGTCTGATAGTTGAGTAAAAGACAAAGCTGTAGAATCACTGGCTGTTAGCAGTAAGCAACAGCAGTTAGCAACAGCTATGCTGTTCTTGCTTTCCCTCTCAAATAATAAATATTCTTAATAAAGTTCATTGTTGTTGGTTTAGTCTAAGAAAAATAAGTGGTAGACAGCTATATCTAAACCACCCGAAACAGCAACCAAATTACACAAGTCAACAACACAATAAAACCAAAGAACAAACCAACTACCTGAGAACTTTCCCTCTAGATGAAGAGATTTTCTCACCAGCCAATACAGGCTACCAAAATTACTACATTCCAAATAAAGATTAGCAGGCCCCTTACCTCAAGAGTTTATAAACCAGAACTGCTCATGCCCACATCTCTAGCATCACGAACATGGCATGGGGAGTAGCACACCATCACAAAACTCTGGCAGGTGCTGGGACGTGCCTGTGAATCACAGAGGGATCTTTACTTCCCACCATCGCCACTCCTTCCTTCTCCCTGACAGCAAGGAGCTCATCCCATCATAGTCCCTGCAGAAAAAACAATCTTCCAAGTTAACTTCCAGAGAAAGAAAGCATGCTGCTCTGCAGGTCATTTGCTGCCAGTCCATGGCAAGGTCTGAAGGAGACTGGCAAGCAAGTGACACAACCCACCTCAGTACTGAACACAGACACTTAAAATCACAAGCAGGTGGAAGAAACCACCTGGGCTAGCACCCAAGTCACTAACTGAAACCATCAGTTGTCACCATCTGGCAGGGCCAGTGGTTTAAAGAAATGAAAGACTGTTTTCAAATTATGCCTGCGATTTGTGATCTAACATTTAAGTGCTGTTTGAGACTCTAGATGAGCAACAGTAGCCTATGTAAAGAAAGAGGAGATTGGAATTTTGTGTGAAAGCCTGGGAAAGGTGGATGCATGAAGGCATGAACACACCACAAAGCAGGCTAGAACAACAGCAGACAAATAATAAATAGAAACTCAACTCTTATCATGCAGTCAGGACCTAGTGTTGACTCTGCCAACGCATACGGGAAAGTGGTGTGGGGGTGGAAAAGCTCTCACAGCCGAGATGCAGAAGACTGCAAACTGCAAGGGCTCCTCCACTTTCATCTTCTCTTCAGCCTCCCAGGGCTAAGCACGTAGCTCAGAGGCAGATGCTTCCCAGCCTGGGCTGGCAGCTCCCCACCTCACCCTAGAAAAGATCAGACCTCCCAGTCTTTTTCATAAAAACAAATGAAGAATGTAGTCTGAGCAACAGAGAGACCAAGGTGTAGCCCAAGAGAAGAGGTCACTGTTAACCTTCCTTTGCATTAAAAGATGATCTATAAACATAAAATGGATGGATGTAAGGCAGCATGATGTACCTTGAGCAAATGAAGAGATAGGCAGGTACCCAGGAAAGTTTAACACACACACACATTACAGACAATAACACATGTAACAGCTAAAATTAGTGGTAGGCAAACACAGGCTCTGAGCAATCTCTTGCCTTGCTAGACTTGGTACCAAACTGTATTAATGTTCCTACAATATATAAAATGCAATGAAATAGAAACTTGGACCAGATGAATATGTAGCAGCAGTATAAGTAGATCTCAAATACCAGTTGTTAACAGGGACAGAGAACACCAGGCTTTGGGGCAAAGGCTGAGGTGCTGGCCATGCATGAACAGGAACACCATCCTCCACATTGCAAAGACAGGAAGGGGGATGGATACAAGCCCAGAGGACTGGCCCAGAGTCACCAATGCATGGTAAAGCTGGGAACTAAATGCAGGCAATGTGACTTCCCATCTAGGGTCTCCACAGGAGGCAAAAATATCCCATCAGAGGTTTGGGATGGGAAAGCTGCTGGTCTCCAGCTGTCAGACTGTCAGAGCTGACAGCACCCCCTCAGCCCAGCTTCCCTGCTTCTCCCCATAAGATTTCCATCCTTCTCCCCTTCCTCACCCTTCTCCTTGTTCCTCTCAAACAACTCTGACAGGGAAAAATTAGGAAGTTGGTGTCACAAAGCACATTCAAGTCATTTTCACTCAGAAACTGCAATGGAAATAGGTCTGGCTGTTCAGTTTCCTGCTTCCTTTAAATACTAACACACATGTATTTTTTGCTGCAAATAAACAGATAAAGAAATAGGGTATTTGTAGCTGGGAAGTTTCAAGGACTGTTCTGATAATGTTTTTAGTTTTTAAGACTTTTCTTTTAACATTTAATGGAGAAGAGACTTTTTAAAGGCTGCTTTTTTTAGCAAAATATTACTACAAAAATATTGGCGAGCACTGGTCTCCAGGAACTAAACAGCACACACAGCTCACGTCCTAACCCACTATAGTTCCTATAGCAGAAAGGTCCAGACAGGGAGCCAGGTCCTTTTGGATCAGGTGGAAGAAGGTGGAGGCTGTTGGCCAGCAGCAGAAAAGCAGACAAATGGAGTATCTTGGGACACAAGGAGGCCCTGTAGCATTCACCTGCTGGATAGTTAGCCAGCCCCATAGAGAAATAGGGTCCTCTTATCTGCAGATGGCTCAAGGCTCACTAGAAGTAAGAGAAACACAGAGGAGTGAGAAGGATCCCTCTCTGCAGGAACAGCCAGCTCTGGCTGAGTTGGACTGTCGACTGTTATCAGAAACAGCATGACCAGCAGGTCCAGGGAGGTCATTCTCCCTCTGTACTCAGCACTGGTGAGACCACTCCTTGAATACTGTGTGCAGTTCTGGGCCCCTCACCATAAGATGTTGAGGCTCTGGAGTGAGTCCAGAGAACNTGCCCAGGGAGGTGGTTGATTGACCTTCCCTGGAGGTGTTTAAGGCACGGGTAGATGAGGTCCTGAGGGTAATGATTTAGTGTTTGATAGGAATGGCTGGACTCGATGATCCAATGGGTCTCTTCCAACCTGGTGATTCTATGATTCTAGGTGTATCTTAGGGGTACCTTTTGGTTAGCACCCAACCTGGCTGCCTCAGCTTCCCTGGGACAGCACCTAGAATCTTGTACTGGGAGGGGAAAAACAGAGCCAATCTCTACCATCCTCTCCCACACATGGTATATCACAGGTCACTAATCATATCCTCCAAAATTTTATCTTTTCCAGGCAAAGATGGTACAGCATCTGTTTTGCTTCCCTTTCATTTTTCAAGGCAGAGGGTAGAACAGCACAAGTGCAATAGTGTCATCTGCAGACTAGTGGTGGGTGATGGACAATCCATCTTGGGATGCAGGAAGACGACTGAATTTTCTTCTTGCCTTTCCATTCCCCATAGGACACTGACAAAAAGCTGCTCATATAGCTCATTCAAAGAAACAGCTTGAGTGACCCCAAACAGCTAAAATCAGATACTTGTAGAGTGTCTTCTTTGTTAATAAGCCATTTAATTTAAATGATCAAATAAAATTATCATCCTTCTGCATTCATTTAGTCTTTGCAGGCACACACTTTTATTAGCAGAGAAGGGATGAAGGGAAAGAAGTCACACAGCAAAAAAGCAAACCTGCAAGGCTCACTGGTAAATCTGGGAGTCGGGCGAACAAGAATTATAAAAACCAAGGGGCAGGGCATCTTAGGAAGCCAACAAGAAGGGTGCAGCAGAAAGAGGAGATAAAAGGAAGAGAGCAGACACCTGCTGCTAGGACCCTGATCCTGTCTCCTTCCCACCAGGACCCATTATTAGCAGGCTGACACAATGCTGCTGCAAGCATGAATATGCATTGGTCACTATGCAGCAGAGATTCAGGGGCATGCTGTTGATTTATTGATCCAGCAGCTGCAGTGTCAGCCAGCTGCAACCTAGAGCAATGGCAGCACTGAGCATGGCTGGCAGAGAGGTCTGGAAAAGATCTCCAAACCCACCCCTTTGGTAGCCAAGGTGAGTGAATTTGTCACAATCAAGTCTGAAGCCAGGCAGACATCCTCAATGCACTGTGTGTGCAACACTGAGCAACCATCACACAACGGTGACAGAAAGAGAAGTCCAGAGGTTAAGGTGCAAGATTCAAGTCTCTACTGGCAGACTTTGTGAAGTCTGGGTCCTAGATTACCCAAACCTCACTTTGCTACTCATGGTAAATACTACAATAGGATTGTTAACGTAATGCTCATGTTCCCTTCCTTCGCAGCAATCTGGATTTTAAAAAAAATAATAAACTCAAGCTATGTTGCTGTGGGTGGGTTATTTAAATATATCATTGCCACAGCATGGACCTGCTGCGAATAAGACCGAAGATGTATGGATTACAGCACTCCATACTGAAAAAAGAGGACTCTCCCTCTTTTGGCTCTGGAGTGACAAAGGAACTTTGCACAGGGTCTCATCCTGCCTGTCTTGCAAGCACCACAGCAGACAGAGGACATGTTCCTTTAAGTAGCCTCCATGCACATTCAAACATTCCACCCCCAAGGAACACACTGCAGCAGATGAAGGAAACAGTAACTCCACCCTGCAATGAGGAACCCACAAGCAATTAAGTGACTCCCTGATGGACACACAGGAAAGTTACGGTAAAGCTGGGAATTTCTGTCCCCCCACGTTTGAGCTTTTGCCACAGGACTGTGCTTCTCATCAATGCCTGTGGTGGATTATGCCGAGGACAGGAGCACAACGCCTACTCCATCACAGCCCCCAGCATCTGCTGGCAGACCTGCACAATCAGCAGAAGGAGGCGGGGTGTTTCCTTCCAGAGCTTCCTCAGGAGCCCGCAGCAATGACAACATGCAGGATTTCAGTGAGCTCACAGCCAGTATCCATGGGCACATTAGAGCTGAAAAGAAATCACGGAGAAACAAGATATCAACACCGAAACCTGACAAACTGATTACAGGTGCATAAAGCCTCCTAGAACAGTGGAGTGGTTAACGTTCCTCTGAAAATGCCTAAAAGTTCGATGTACCTACATCATCTTGAAATCTGTCAACTGATCCCCTGTCCCTCAAGATGTCCCTGGTAAAGATAATGAGATGATCCAGGTCTGGCCGTGGCACTGCACTTGACACAGCAATCAAGCTCCAGAACCCTGCCCTACCTCTTTGACTTAACTCAGGTGTTCGTCTGCACAGACCAACAATTCATGAGCCTCATCTGGACCACAATAACAGCACTGGCAAATGCTCCATCCAGAGACACTAACCAGATTTGCTTGTTTCTAGGGGTTACAGATAGGAAGCATGCCATGCCCTGAGTTTCAGGGATAACAACTCACTGTGGAAAAGAATCAGTGTTCATGAAGTGAATGGACAAAAAGATGCAAGGGAGCTGGGGCATGAGCTCCCAGCTGCAAAAAGAAGAAAATCTACAAGTCTTTGCAGGGAGAAAGGCTCTATTAGAAGTCAGCCCACAGAGCAGCATCTGCCCACAGATGGTACCACCCTGGCAGGTACCAGGTAACCAGACACAGCTGGTACTTCGAACACCTACAGGTGTTCTTCAGCACCTGGTTTCCCCTGAGAGTATACTGAGATCACACAAAGTACAGCCAAAATATCTGCAACTTGGGCTGGAATAGTCATGGCTTGGTGAAAGCAAAACTAGGCAACAGGAGCCTGCAGGTGCTCTTCTAGATGAAGCATCCTTTTGTTAGGCATGACAATGTTCCTCCATCACAGAGGATTCCTGCACAGCAAACTCCCAGGCAAACCCCACACAGAAGCAAGAAAAGGTCACACAAGGAAAAAAAAAGTGAAAGAAAGAAGGGATTTTTGAACTTTGACCTGTAATGCACTGTAATTACTGTAACATAACTTCACCACAGCAGTGTAAGCGACAGCCAGGCATGAAAGATGTAGAGAATTCTCACAGCACCCAAAATCGTGTTTTACTTTCTAATGAAAATCATTTTTGAGATCTCATCTTGCCAGATAATCTACAAAAAAAAAAGCGGGGAGGGGGATCCTATGTCAAAATTTCCACTTTACAGAACTTCTTTTCAACTCTAGTTGTCCCTGCTGTCAGTAAAACAGTCAAATATTTATCTTCTGAAGCCACTTCCCTAACACCTTGCAGCAATGAGGTCCCCAAGCTTTTTGTACCAGGCTTGTATATACAGCTTCCCATTTTCTTTCCCAGCATCCAGCCATCTTTCTCATCCTGCTCCCCAGACACAACTTTGCAATGTTAGGGAAACACACATTGCAGATATTTAAAAAAGAAACACATCAGTATTCATTTGAGTGAGGCACATACAAACAGTTCTAAGCTTGAAAAAAATGTAGCCACAAAAGACAAACTTCTAGCTTGAAAGCTGACTTCTCCTGACACTTCTACTAAGTCACCATACATGTGCAGTATGGGCAAGGTCTAAATTTTGGTTTTGTTGTGGTGTTGGTTTTTTTTTTTAGTTTCCCTAAGGAAGGGAGAGGATTGCCCAAGCTGAGAAGTCAGGATCAAACACACAAGTCCCAAACCCAAGATCTGACCTCAAAGGACTATCTTAAGGAAAGAGTAAGAAGTAGTGCAATAAAATCACTAAAGCCAAGACAGTCAACATGGGCTGAGGGCCTCCCTTGGTCTAATTTTCAGCCCCAGCCCACTTGGTACATTCATCCCTTTAAGTATCTTGAGACAGTACCAAGGTAGATGAAGATCTCCTAGGAAAGAAAGGATTAAAAAATACTCCTTGATTCAGTCAGGTAGGCACAGAAACTGCCTATAGAGCAGCTATAAAGGTTAGCAATCAACAAGTAGAAAGAAGGAGTTGACCAAGTTGTTTCTTCCTCCCAGGGGATCCCACTGTCATGAGGAATTGAACACAGTGCTAGTGGGCACTGGCACATGTGATCAACGGCTGAGTGGCTTCCTAGGACTTTCTGTGAAGAAGCAAAGCATCCCCCTGCTCCTTTCCCTACCATTGAAGCCTAAGGATGAACGGAGCCTCCCTAAGGAATTTCTGCAAGGGGAATGACAAAAATAAGACTGAACATGTTATATACTAGCCTGGGTTCATCCACCCTAGCAGAGGTGCAGGCATCTGTTAGACAATGCCTGGGGACCACAGCAGATGAACTGCTGGAACAAAAATCAAGCTGACACAGGATTCTTTGGCTTTGGTTTAAAATGCAAATAAATAACTCTATCTACCAAACCCTGACCCTCCTTTCAGACCACTGGGAAAAATCCAAGCATTTGCCTTCAGTTCCCCAGCATATAATAATACAATTATATTATATTTTCTATGTGCTATTAGATTTGAGGGGGGTAGAATGATTTGTTACATGACCTACATCACACATGCTGGGAGCATTTCATGTTATCACACTTTTCCATCAGTGCCCAGCCACCCAGCAAACAATTCCTAACCTTTTATTCTATTGGTTATCACTGTGCTCAGCATCTGTCCTCACAAACACCAAAACCAGAAGAAATAAAAATGATATTTGAGACACACTTACTGGAAAAGGGGTTGAAAACTGGACCTCAGGGCACTAAAACCTTCATACTACTATCTCTCGGGCTATAGCAAATACCAGTAAAGAATCAGGGTTAGGGCACAGCTGGTAGAACAGAGGGGGTATGTGTACCGAGAGACCACAATCTACATACTTATTCAGACCCTTTTTCACACGCTCATGTGGGTTTGTGGTTTTTTGGGGGGCTGGATTTTTTTTTCAGTCTGCTACTGTAAATACAAATTGGAACAGCTACAAAGTTGTTGTTCAAGTGGTAGCCCAGTCCTATGCATGGAATGGGGCTCCTGTGCAGTTCTGCTCACCCACAAAATTTGTCCATGGTGCTGTTACTGACCATTCAAGACTGCAAGAGTCTGACTAATGATAAAATGTCACACAGCTCTCTGCAGGCTTTTCTTTACCCCCAGTGGTTAGAAAAAAAACCTGACAGGTGAAATGAACTGGCACTGCTAAAGACAATGATCCAGCCTAATCAGATGATGCAAACCTAGCTCTTGTCACCACACAGTCTGTTTTGTGAGTTTTGAGTTGGCCTCAGAAATTACTCATAACATATGAAAATGATCCCCCTCAGGAGACAATCACTAGGAATAACTTCAGAAAGTCTTCACTTTTGAACAAGCAGCTCTTTCAGCTTTTTGCTGTGGTTTTCTTTTTCCTTAAAGGACAGAGAACCAAAGTGTCTGCAGTTAGGGACTCTACTTCATGGATCTGTTTCTCCTTAAATCTTCAGCAGGACACAATTCTCCTTCCTTAGAAGAATTAATTCAGAGACTATGCATGTTTGGGGTTTTTTGGTTAGTTTGTTTGTTTGGCTGGGTTTTTTACAGTCTTAGGTATTGTGAGCTCTCAAACATGACCACGTGCTCTCACAGGAGGTTGGCAGAGAGATAAGAAATTTCAACAGAAAAAATAAAATGAAATTTAAAGAAAAAAATGGATCAAATGTTCGTAAAAAGCTTTTTTAAAAACAGAGAAAGCCCAAGGAAAACCATCAACTTGCAAGTCAAACCAGACAATTTTAACCTGAAACCCTACTTAAGCAAGAAGAGATGCTGCAGTGGCTGGTAGAGAGTATAAGAAAAGGAAAAAGCATACTCCAACAGCAAAGAAAGCACTGAGCTCCAAAAGCTGGAGTTTGTCAACTTACCCCATGAGTCCTTAAAAATTTGGGGTAAAACGTTGTCTTATTCTAAACTAAATCCCTCCACCAGAGGCCAACTAGGACCTAGGATCTGGACTCAACCCCCTACCAATCACAAATATTTTAGCACCTCATATAACTACGTTTTTTCACATGCCCATCTAACATAAGACAGAAGATGTAATAATTGCAGTGAACAAAAGTGTATCTGATCAAACTCAGGACATACTATGAGAAGTCAAACATAGCTTAAATTAACAGTCAAAACTCTGACTAAATAAAAAATTTCATGTAGTTGGCCTACCCTCATGCCCCCTCCCCCCCACCCCCCCCCCAAAATTTCCACATGACTGCAAGGCCTGAAGATGACACTAACATGATCAGCCAAAAATCACTGTGAAACACAAGTCAATGGCCCAGGTTGAGTTTCATAGTGTTGCAACTCCTCCACAGCATCTTAAGCTTCTTTTATTCTACAGCATCAATCACTGCTCTTGAAGAGTTAAAAAAATTTAAAAAGTCAGTTCAGAGAGTACTCTGGAAAATATGATAAGCCACAGACTTCACGAGGTTTCAAAGATTTCCCACTGTACTTAAAGATGAAGTACGCTTGCAGGTCTGAACTACATACCTTTTTTGTAACCAGTATGGAAATGGACAGAATTTACCCTCTAAAGGAGTCAATTTTAATCCAGTAGCTCAGGACATAATATGCATTAATACCTCCACAAGCTGCATCAGAAGAGCTGCACACTTTCATACAGACCTCTTGAAATAACACTGCCTTAGCTGAAGGAGATGAAGAAGAGAGATTTATTTGCAATGCACCAGGTTTGGATTCCTTTGAGAACTTCCCATGGTGTGAACTTTGCTGCTTTTGCATGATCTGAGTGATAAGATAGAGTTAGGCAGGTCTAGCATCTACCAGTTGCCACTGAGCGAGTGTGGGAATACGTCAGGGATGGAGGACCATGCCGATTGCCTGGGCTGGCATCCACTTCAACCTTGCAGGCTCAGTAATCCCAGCACTAAAAATCACCTGTACCTTGCCTGCAGCAGCTGCTACATCAGTGGACAAAAGCTGCCACCACCTCTCTGAAACCAAATTTGCAGCAACATGCTGCTTCTTAAGTAAAAAACCCACAATGAGCTCATTTCAAAGAAGCCAGCTGGTAAGGAACAGGGAGAGGGAAAAATCACATAGCATCACTTTCCCTTCTTTCTCTCATGCAGAGTTGAGAATCTTATATTAATTGCAAGCTTATATTAATTGCAAAGCATAACAATCTGAACAGACACCCTCCTTGGACAACCAGGGCCAATCCTGGGAAAATACCTGCATCTACAGGACGTGTGAGTTGTGCAACCATCAAAATATCAAGCCAGGTAAGGCAGGAACCTTTCACTAGGCTCTACAGAGACGTGCTTGCAACTCCACAATGCTGACTCAGGCTGAGACATGTTCTTTCAACCTTCTCTCCTTCACAACAGCCTTCACAGGGGAAACATCAGCCAATTTCATCCCTCGCTTTCCAACTTGTTTTTGCAACCTGGAAGGAGTAACAGAAGGAATTCCTTCAGCTGAGCAGGCAAAGCAGACAGGCAGACACTCGTTGTTCAGTGCCGCTGATGATGCACTTGTTCACCAGGCAAGAGGCTGCATGCAGCAGAAATGTCAAGAAGCTGTGCCATATACCTATCTGCTGGGATGCTCTTCAAACATGGACATTATTTACTGTACTAAAGTTCAGAAGAGAAGAACAAGGACAGCATCAGGGCAAAATGTATGCTGTGGGTCTTCACAAGGCCCTGATATACCCTACTTCGTGAATTAAAGCCTCTTGAAGGTTTTCACATGCTCTGCTTTGCCTTCTGTTCCCTAGATGCACGAGCTGAATAGCAGAAAAGCTCGTGGTGGACATGTATAACTAAGAAAGTGAGGAGGGAGAGGTCAGACACCTCAGAAAGTGAGGAAAATATAATATANCCAATGACCCTTTCCGTGAAAAACTTCCTCCTAATGTCCAGCCTAAATCTCCCCTGGTGGAGCCTGAGGCCATTCCCTCTTGTCCTGTCCCATGTCCCATCCTCCCTTGACAAGCAGGTCTGCAATCAGCTGCCAGCAAAGGGACTCAAAGGCCAAGTTCAAGCTCTACAGGATCTTGCTGCAGACAGGGTTTTTTTGCTTCTGAAACACCCACTGCACCACATTTCTGCCAGTGGGCTAATTCTTCCCCAGCAAAAGACAGGATGGAACAAATGCTCCAAATCAAACTGAAAATTCATCTCTTTAAGAAAATCCTCCCCAGGCTATCAGGCTTTATTCCTTTCAGTAGGCTCAGATTTGTTTTTCCAGTTATTTCAAGAACAGCTCTGGGTCCTCTCTAAACTGCTCCCTGCAGACCACACTAGGGTCTTCAAAACAACCATGAAGGTTTGGCTCAAGTAGGATACAAAACTACAGAAACTGGCTCCATCATCCCCAGAGCCCCATTACAGCACTGAATAGTGCGTCACTGTTCAAAAAAACCTCTCTTCCCCCCTAACAGAGTTTTACCTATCAAGCCTGAACACCTAGATGCACAGCCTTTGCAGAGGCATCAAAGAGCTCCCGCTGCTATCACATATTAATTCATGATATGAAATCCCCAGGCCCTTGTCTCAGTTCCAGATTAGAGGTCTCATGCCTTTCCCCACTGCAATAGAACAGGACTGCTGTTTGAGCACACACATGAGGTCAGGAGCTCTTGAGTAGTATCCAAATAACCCCTGACCTATGCTGGCAGCTGTTTGTATAAAAGGATGAAACACAGGCAAAACTACCCCAATTCCTACCTAAGCTTTCTGTCACTTAGCTAAAAAAGCCCTTTGGTCCAGAGATGGGACAGACTCAAAACTCTGTCCTAGCACATTTGCTGCAAGCATACCTGAGAGATATTTTAACTCTGGCCTCCCAGTTGCTGTCTAGATGATATCCCTTCAGCTCTCGGTCAGCAAGGAACAAAAATGAAGAGTAGCTTCTTGAGCAAAGGAAGAGTCATAGGTTTAACAAATGGGACAGCACACCACTAAGACACAGATAGATTATATTCAACATAGCCTTGCTCTCTTTTTACACTACCCTAAACCTGCTCAATGTCAAGGTAGGATTCATCTCACCCACAACGCAGACATCTCCATGACAGCCCATCATCCAGAGCCTCTCAATCAATGAGAAGACACAGGTACAATCTGTCCAACCTGTTTCAGATATCTATTTGCATTACGGTGAGATGAAAGTGCTGCCTATGCAGGGAGGCTCAGGGTAAGTGGCTGTGCTGTTAAGATAGCAACATCTGGATAGGTGAATTGCATTCTGATGTTCCTCATCTTGCACTTAGCTTGCAAGCTTTTCCGATAGGGACTGACTCACACTGCACCTAACATGAAAGCACTTCCAAGTCCCCAGGGCCCAAAGGTAACACTACACTTCAAGTAATGAATGAGAAGACCATGCCCTGAAGTATATTCCACCAAGAAAGCCTCACAACGTTTTCAGTGTAACAATATTCCAAGTGGATAAAAGTCATTTTAGGGGGCTGGCTGAAGAGAAGCCAGAGTTGTAAGTCTTGCCACATCTCTGTGTCAGCAGGAGGGAGAAGAAAGGGAAACGTTCCAGCCACCAAACACTGCGCTTCAAGAATGGCATTGTCTGCAGAGCCTGGAAGGCTCTTCATGCCAGTTTTCATGCCCATCAAGAGATGCACCAGAAGAGGTAGGGAGGGATGCACATATGCATGCAGCAGGGCTGGAGCAAGAACACAGGAGAGGAAAGGACAGAGCGCACAGACAACACATTTATTCTAGCAGAGGGTCTTAGGATCTACAGACAAACCTTGAGGATTCTTCTCTTTCACAACTTCAGATATACAATCCTTTGGGACAGGCAACACTGGAGCTTAATGCAAACAAATGTGAAATAACGAGTCTAGGGTCAGGAAGCCAAAGTCGATGGCACATATTAAATAGAGTCGTCATCCTGTTGGGCTGGCCAGGGGAGAGACTGAGCAGTTATTCTAAGATTTGTGAAGCCATCAGCCCTCATGCTACAGAAAATAAGAAAATTAAGCTCAGATAAGAATGGCAGGCAGAATAACTTCCCTGTCAACACAATGAATGAGCAATAAGTTGTTACAAAGGGCCCTCAAATCAAAGAGGGTAAAAAAAAGAAACCATGGAAGACACTGCATGACATTTATCCACAGTATGACTGAACTGAAGGGTTCAGAAAAAAAATAAGTAGCTCAAATTAGCTCCCTTAAAGGGTGACTTACTGGTGGCAGTGCTCTTTTGTCCAGGCCAGTAGAAAATCATCACCTAGTTTGCAGGCTCCTGATTCAGATTTTAAACATTATCTCTTTGCATCCTAATCCCAACTGGTGCCTGGTTCCCATTGCCCCTGCAGAGCTAGCTATGCTGAGGAAGTATGACTGGTAGTTGTTTACCAACAAGCATCAGCTGCCAGTCACATCCCTGTCCCATAGCATGAGTTGTTTGATTTTTTTTGTCTGTTTTTTTTTTTTTTTTTGGGGGGGGGGGGGTTGTAGTGGGTTTTTTTTTTTTTTTTTTTTTTTTNTTTTTTTTTTTTTTACCTTTTACTCCTCCTCTAGGATATATTTTGAAATTGCTCTAAGCTGTGAATTGAATAAACTCATTCCAGATGAAGACTTTGAAATAAAGGAGATGAAAACCTGAACTGACCTGAGAGATGATCTACTGCCTGCCAGCCCATGGTCACTGCAGTCAACACAGTTCAACCAACTTCAGCAGAGTTTGAAGGAGACCTTTGTAACCCTGTTGCAATGCAATTGCTGGGTTTGCCAAAAACATGTACTTAGCATTCCCTGAAAAGGCCTAGCCCTCTGCTGGGCTCTCTGCTTCCCACTTCATCACAAAGAGCACACTTCAGGAAAATCTCTTCATAAGAGCCCTAAACAGGGCTACAGAAGCAACTCCAGACCTGTCTTTTCAAACTGTACCTCAACGATCCTCAAACTTGGGCAGGCTTTTCCTTCGCCTTCTCAAAAGTGTCTTGTAACTGCTTTGTTTTCTCTTCAAAATGGTATAGATTGCAGGCCAGCTTTACACATTTCCTTTCATACACATGGATTAGCAACTACAATATCCATCTAGCTGCTCTGGTCCTGAAGTCAGGGACTAGAAGGCATTGAAACCTGTGCTATAAGCCTTTACATTTTCGTAGCATCCATCTCATTTCTCAGGTTGGTCAGTTTCAAGGGGTCTTCCCCACCACCTGCCTGGGAGAATCACCACTACCACCACCTTCCTTGTCAATGTGTGCAAGGACTTGTCAACAATTGCCCTGTTCAGAAGATATGAATGGGCTACAGCTCCATTAGAGTCAAAGGGAAATAAAGATTAACCTAAATTCCAGGAATTATACTCCTGCCTCTGCATCAGCAGTTTCATCTGAGCAGTCTCCCTTTACTCACCTCCTGTCCTGAATTGGTTTATCATCCACTTCACAGTTGCTCTGAGTTACCCCAGAGGTCACCATATTTCAGCAACAAATTAAACTGTCATAACACATTCCCTTCTATGCTATTTTTTAAAAACATGTGAGCCCTGACTGTCAGGGAATTGTTTTGGAAAAATTAGATTAGGAGCCTCTGAAATTGCTTTGAGAAAAAGTAAAGGGTTTTTTTTCCCTTGAGAAGTTGTTTTTGGTTTGGGGTGTTTTTTTTTAATCCTGAAAGACTTGGTCAATTAACTGCAACTTGTTTTTCACCCCAAAACGTGCTTCAGTATGGGTGACCAAATGGCTTGTTTTACAATCAACTGTCACCAACACAAATCAAGATCCTAAAGCCCTCTGTTTTTTTAAGTCAATCCTCATCCAGAGGACTACAACATCTCTTTGCAATTGCCCTCATTTTCTCACTGTTTTTTCCAACCCATACCAAGCCAACACACTCAGTCTTAACACAGGGTATCTACCCATTTCTGTAGACAAGTCCCACTTACAGCCCAGAAGACTTACATGGGAAAGACTGCTACTCCAGCCCTCCACTCACATCATGTTCAAGACCAGATACCTAAAACATTACAACAGACAAGACAACCTTTTTGAAATAATGAAAGGAAACAAAATCCCACCTTCTCAGGGTTCACTGTAATAAGAAAGCATTTTACTCATCATAAAATTACATTAGCCACATGTCAACAGAACCTTTAGACACTCAGTTATCAAGAGGCTGGGAAAGCTGATCTTGCAATCAAAGCATCAGACTAGGAAAACAATTTCTGTTCTTAACTCTCCTGCAGGCTCCTCCTGTCAACATTCCTCAGTTCCCCAGATGTAAACCAAAAGGTCATAATAACACCTCTCCTTTCCTTGTCCAGTGTCTGCCCTGGCTATAGGCTCTGGTAGATAAATTGAGGTAGAGACACATTATCCACAGGCAGCAAGCGTGATTATACCTACCAGGAAAAAGCTGGGAAAAAAACAAGAAAAAAGAAAAACTCATGGGTTGACTCACTTTCCACAGCCAGCATTTGGCCTTTAGAGTGCTGTTTTTCACTTTCTTGCAGATATGAGGAGTAGCCAGGCCCGGACACTTCACAGGTTGGAAGGTGGGATGTAACCCACAGAAGAAGAGGAACAGCAAAAGTGTACACAGATGTAGAGGAAGTATTCTCTCTTACCCATACAGATCAATGCATTCATCGTGGAAGGAACGTGGAGGAGAGGACACCTTGTCTGGCCCCTGATTATCAGGTGCAGTAGTTGTGGGGATCAGCTAACCAATTATTAAGAAAATGTTATTCAGCATCTAAAAGTCCTAATTTTCCTCCTTGCAAGACAACTGCCGAAATTCTTGCCTGGGATGGCAGATAGGAAATGAAAGAAAATCATGAGAGTAGTTGCTGCAATCAGACACAAAACGCCATTACCCTCCTACTTGAATCCTCATTGTGCCTGCTACAAAACAGGGAGAGAACTGCTCTCACTCCACCAAGGTGTTGCCTTGTTAGACCCAAAATGAAGGTGTCTATAGTCCCATAGCAGTAGGACTGAGGTGGTCTTAAGAAAACACTCTGCCTGGGATCAGCCCTAAGATCCTGTGGTTTGTGGTGAGAATCTGCAGTGGTACGCCCACAAAAAAACACTTTGCGGCAGCTCTAAATAATCACTGTCAATTATTTAAGAAACCCATGTGCTCCAAAGAGCCTTCCATCCACCTATCACAAGTCAGTATGGTCAACAGGGAAACAGTGACATTGACAAGGCAGCCAGCTGGCAGACCTCCCAGTCCAAAGTCAACTGATTGTCACTGCATGTGCTCAACAGCCCCATGCAGACCATCTTCCGCACATCAAATCCAGGCTGAGCTCTACACAGTCCTACCTCCCTGCACAGTTTACAGTTCTGTCTTCTTGCTTTCCTTGAGTCTTGGTCAATATTACTAGAGGTCGTGGAATGACTTCAGTCTCTGAATGACCCACTGAGGGGTAGTATTTTCAGAAGACAATGCTTTTCACTTTTGAAAACACCTCTAATTAGGTATCTGATGTCTTCAGCCACTTACCCTTCAATATTTGGGTGCACTGCATGGACAGGAACACAGACCTGATCTAACACTGGACATGTCTGTGCCACTTCTGCAAGACACTCTCAAGTATGTCCTGATGCTGCCTCTGTGGTGGCGTTCTGGGATGAATGCTGTGACTTTTGTCCCTTCTGCACAAGAAACATCTACAACTGCATTTGATGCATCTTGCACAGGAATAAGCCAAGAGGTTTCCACCCTGCTCTGCATCAGTGAGATCCTGCACAGGCCCCTGTGACCATGAGCCACAACAGCACACAGCCTCCTTCCTTCTGTGGAAAAGCAGGAGCAGAAGTACTTTTCCAGATCTAGGTCTGATTCTCATGCTTCTGTTTCCCACCTTTCAGCACAGTCACAGTGGTCACTTCTTTCAAGCATGTGTGCGTTTGATAATGAATATCTTTACGTTTGGAAATTCATGGGGTCTACCTGGATAGCCAGAGAGTTGTCAACTGAAACTGAGTGCAATAGGATAGAGAATGTACATCTGTACTTGTAGGAGCAGAGAGAAATCTAATCCTTACAGACTCAAGTACAAGTTACAGTCACTATGTCTCCCAGCCTAACAATAAGGTAGAAAGCAGAGAAGGGATTTGTGTGTGCTTCCTCATCCATCAGCACCTACACTGACTGCTAGACGGGAGGTCATACCACCAACTCGAGTCATGTCCTGCCCCTGCCCAGTATCCCAGCACTTATCCTCATGCTCCCTCCCACACCAGTAGAGCAAGAAGCCAACAGGCACCTGCCGAAGCAGGTCAGGGAGCAGACCACTTGCCCAAGGCTGCCTGCATGGGTAGCAGAACAAGTCCTCCATAAAAAGCGCACTGGCCTCATACAGCATCATGCAAATCAGAAAAAGGCCAGGGGAAATAAGATCGGGAGAAACCTTTCATGACCAAAGTTACCTTTTAAAGTCATACATTCAGCCTCCACACACAAGCCAGGGAGGCAAGGGGTGTGCATGCATACACATACTAACAGGGAGGAGTTACCTACTGCTTTCACCAGCATTTGCTAGGTCTGCATGCTACAAGAGTTCTGCCATTCACAGCAAGAGCCTAACACAGTGAGACCTAAAATGAGCCACTGCATTAACAGACCCAGATGTAAGGGGAGACAATGGAAAAGTTACAGATTAGCATGCACACACAAGCCAGGGTCTGTCCCACATCTACTTTGAAGAAACAGAGACATTTTCTTTATTTATAATACTCAATTACTGTTTTATCTATTTGTAATACCAACCAAAGCCTAGTTTCTCAAGTCCAGCCTTCTGGTTTTTTCTGGAGGATGAATTCCAGTCCCACACGAAACACTAAGCTCCCTGACTTCTCATTCTTGCTCCAGCAAAGCAAGCTGCAGGGAAGAAGCATGGATGGTACCGTCACTACAGAAATACAGCAGATGGTGCCATACCAGGAAAACCACTCTGGCTGCTGCAGTGGCTAGCTGGGTTAGGACAAGGGACAAAATGAATAATTTGCAGACTCCAATTTCATAAATTCAAGTTTATACTATACACTATATTCAGAGCAGGCTGAACAGAGTTGGATGCATGCCACAGAACTGCTGAAGAAAGCACGGGATGTCAGAGTAGACTCAACACTGAACTGAGGCAAGCCTCCATGATGGCTGCCTACTACCCCAACAAACAGCTGATGAATGGAGCAAACACCTCAGCAAGCCTCTAAACATGATCCTGACTTGCCTAGAGCACAAGGATTTGCTAGTAAGACTCTGAAGACTTTTCACCAGCCTGCTTTTCTCAGGGAAAAGCACTCCTGCTAATGGTTAGACGTGCTCCGATTCTGTGTTGACCAGCAGGATGGCCAATGCTCCACCTTGCACAAATGCCTCCACTGTTCCTTTCTCCACCAGTCATCTCCTCACTTCTCCCGCAGAGTCTTAGCCAGGGCAGCCTGGAGCAGACCGTACTGTGCACACCTGCGTTCCTCATTTCAGTTCTGCTGTGACAGACTGAAGAGTTAATGTAAATGTCTCTAACACTGTTGCAAGGATAGGCAAAGCTGCATAGTAATGCTTGAGGCAGATACTGTTAAATCATGATAAGCACAGGGAAGAGAACCTTGAAAGAGTAGGGTGGCCTTGCCCAAAGCCTCCCACTTTGAGATGATGACCTCGAAATGACCTCTACCTCATTATCCGCTAAATGCATATAACAGGTGATACCATATCTATGCAAATGAAGATTACCGATTAAGTGCTAGATGCAACTTCCCATGTAGATGCCTACTGCTCCCCTATGGTCCCATGTAGGGACATATCTCACTGAGAGACTGGGGAGAGGTGGTAGGTGCAGGGGCAAAAAAAGTGTTTCCCCAAGGAGTCTGTGTGCACACTTGCCACAGGAGGACCCTCAACATGACCATAACATCATCATCACAGCCATTGTCATGGAGATCCTGCATGGTGATATCTATTTCTCTCCTTTCATTCTGATAAATGCTGTGATAGCTACACCACTACACTTTCACATTTCAGGTTACTGTTACTATAAATAAAACTTCTAATCAATCATTTAGTGCAATTTCACCTTCATTTAGACTGAGGGGATCATGGAACCACTATGATCCCCTAATTTTCCCTGTACAGCTCGTAACACTTACTTCCTGGCTTTTTAGATCTCACTCCTCCCCTTCTCCCAGTAGGAGGACATCCTCTTCATGTCACATGCCACAGCTTCTCCCTCACATCTGCTGTTTTCTCAAGGATGCTAAACAAGCAGAAGACATACAGGCACCTTTGCAGAGACATCACAGCCATGTCTTTTTGTATTCAGTCAAGTTACTGCTCCCACACACACATCCAAACACAACTTCACCAGCTCTTAAATTTAACTTACACACAAACATTCTGATCTATAATGGATTCAGCTATGCAGAAGGAAAAAAATCCACTTACAGTTCAGCCCACAGTGCTGTAATATGCAAGGATCTAGGCTGCCACTGCCCCTGCATTATCAGTGGCCCTCACCCAGGACATCCTACCCTTTTAGCAGATAGGCTGGATATCTGCTGGGTCAGCATCACTCCTGAAGAAAAGATCCTGATGAGATAAAGGAACCAGCTCATCTAAGATCAGAGAGGAGGTCATGACTCCTGGATTCATGGTCCCGCACTTTAATCGCAAAACCACCTTTCAGCACAGAGATACACTCTTCCAAGAGCTAACGTTGTTGTCAGATGGGCATCATGGGCAGGTTGTGCATGAAGACAGCAAGTGCAGAAAGACTCTGCAGGCAAGTACAGAATCCCTCTGCAGGTATTCAGGCCATTTCGTACTGCACATACAAAAACTGTATTCCAACAGCAGGAAGTTGATAATGAAGTTCTGCTATTACCAAAATGGTCATCAAACAGCATTGGTCTCATGTTAGAAAGGCTAAGAAATAGGTGGCAGCACACAGAAAAAAGGATCACTTTGAAACATTTTCCTCTGAATATATGTAATTATAAACCAAACAGTATGAGCTCCCCCTCTCCCTCTGCAGTAAATAATTACCTGCAAATAATACTCATCTTGGCCCCATCCTCCTCAATCAATTTTACTTCACAACAACATGCTGCCTGGATTGCCTGCTCTGAGCACACCTGACTCTTATCCAGAATATTTCACAAGACACAGGAGCAGTGTAGCTGTTAAATTCAGTACAGCAAAGACCTTTCCGGATGGGTGTGAGAGGGAATCACCACAAAAGTCACAGTACTTAAAGCAGACGGCTATGACATACATGGCTTAGCTCCTTCACTGCAACAGCACCACTGCAACCAATGCAGAGGTGAATCACACATTCTGAGCGTTGCTAACACACTCTTCTGGGTTGTCTGAGCTTTACTGCCAAGGCAAAGCAAATTTCCTCCATTGAAACACAAAGGTTTCTCTTCCTTACATTATGAGAATATCCCCAGCTAGATTTCACCTGGGCAGGGGAAGGAGAGTCTTCTCTGTAACAGCATTCCCATGTTTAAGAGACTTTAATCTTTGAATATTAGATCCAAGCTGAACATTGTCACTGCTCAGTCATGCACAATAACCTGTTTGCCTCTTGCTACTCACTCTCATCAACCTGACACTCAGACTCCAAAAGTAACAGGGAGGCCAGAAAACCTTCAAAGCACTCCTTTCTTCTGTCCTCCTCAAAGATACCTCCTGGATATATCTCCAGAGAGAGAAAGCACAATGCCACGAGGAAAGCAGAACTGCCTAGTGAGAGGCTGGTCTTGGTCAAGCAGCAGATGTAAACAGGATCCATACAGATACACAATCAAACTATGTAAGGTCTGCCATTTGATCCTAGTTGTTTTCTTGGTATACAAAGTCAAATTCACTTTTTAAAAGGGCATAAGGAGAGTATAAGGGAAAATGGGAGCTAGGAAAAAACTCCAGAACTGCTGGAACACCCTTCCTGCAACAGCCAGAAAACCCAAGGAGAGACAGAAAAACACTGCCACTGAGCAAACTTCTTCATACTCACACACAGTTTTGGTTTAGTTTTATAAGCTAAAATGCACACCAGCTTTAGTTGAGATGGCTATAAAGAGTTCAATAAAAATCCCCATCAGTAAGGTGGAGGAAAATAAGGAAATTGGCTAATTTATACTCAAAAAGCATAGAAAGAGACATGAAAGAAAGAGGTAGAAGGAAAAAAATGAAAGGAAAATTGCAACAGAAAAGCGATAAAGAATAATACAGGGAAAGAAAAATCAAGTGAAACAGTTCAGGAAAAAAAAAATGAAGAAGTGGAATAAAAACTGGAAGGGAAAGATAAGAGGAACATGCCATGACAGAGCAGTTGAGTGGCAGCTAGCAAACAGATCACTTGTTTAGTCCCACCCATATTTGTCAAATAATTTATTTTATTAATACTCTTTTGACATCTTCAACCAGCTATAGAGCTGGTCAAACAGTTTCATAAATATATTATTAGTAGATTATTACAGGTAAAATTCAAATACATTCAACATTTTTATCTGCTGCTTAATAAGCTCTTACAAGGTTGCACATCAAAAAAATTAAAAGAGAAAACTGATAATAAGTGACAGTTAGATAAAAGAGTGCTCAGAGAACCATCATTTTGCTTTTCCTAGACTCACAAAAAGTACAGCAGCAAAATGCATTGTCAAAGACATTTCTACCTCGTCCCTTCTCCACCTACCCACAAGTAATACCTCTCTACAGGTGGTACTTTGTCTTGGGTTTTATTCTGTTGACTATTTCCCCCATATTCAATTTCTTTGCTCCATAAAGCTGTTTTATCTCAAGAAAACCTGGGGACCTCCAAGGGCAGGTTATCATAAAGATAAATTTGGGGTGAAGCAGTATCAGCAGGACGGGCAGCAGCAGGTACTTGGAAGCAACCATTTACATTCCTGAGCTGAGTTATGTCCCTTTTAAAGGAAAGGGAAGTGAAATGTAAGATGGCCACATGAACAAGTATGTCTCAGAACCTTTACTCTCACACTGAAAGCTTCTGAAGTACCAGCAGCCTTTTCCAAACCTTCCTAGGAGAACCATGGGGGGGGGAAAAAAGGCAACCAGCTATTTTTTTCAGTCTGTTTCCCCTCCTCACACTCTGGCCCAACACACAGCAAGGAAGCCCCCTTGAGAGTCCTCAGACCTCAAGATGAAAACACCAAGACAGACCATGCATGCAGTGGCAGGTCTGCCAGGGAGCCCTGTGAAATGACACCAGACTTGATAAAGAAACTGTGGCTGTTGCTTTCTAGGCCAGCATCATAGAAACACTGGAGGTGCCTCCCAGCGCAGCTCTACCTTCACCAAAAACGATGGCAGACAAGAGTCAAACTTGCTATAGGAGGGAACCACATCAACGGTAACTCCTTGAGGCCAGAAAAGTGTCCCTCAGGTCTTCAGTTCCGTTTAAATATTACAGTGGTATCCCAAACTGAGATAATTATTGCTAAGTACAAGACCATTTTTATGTAAACATGGAGGATATTACCATACATATTTCTTTAATTAAAAAGAGATGAAGTAAGAGGTTTACTGAGACGAAAGAAAAAGACACATTGAAAGCTCCTACCCCAAAGCAAACTCTTCTGCAATGATAACAGCTATCAGTCTCCAGACCCACCGAGGACAATGAACATGGAATTCAATCAGCATCAGCCTCATCAGCAGTAAAATGAAGGAACTGGTACATTATTAATCACACAAGGAAAACATTTAAGGAGAAGGAAAGGACCAGACACCCATAGACTCAAAGTGATGGCTGTGTTACTTGGGTAAAATCACAAAAATCACCAGCTGCAAAATCAAAATACCTTGGAGCTCTGCAAGGATAAACACATTAGCAATTCTGATCAGAAGAAACCAACAACCACCAGCATCCACTGTATAACCCTCTAGCAACTCTTCAGTTGAACCCACACAAAGCCTTATGCGCTTTTCTCCATTCAAAACCAGTTCCTGCTCCAACCCACACAACCTACCCACCAACCAGACTAGGGTAGATCATGGCAAAGCTCAGTTTGCACCCCTTTCTGCATCTCAGACCTTCCTAGGAGCAACTTTGCATGGCGCAGGCGATAGAGGCATGACTTAGGTCACAGAAACAGCCAACAGCTTGACCCAAGTCATTCCTGCTGTACGATCCTCCTGCTTCTAGCTGTCCTGGGCACTTCTGAAGCTGCTCCAGAGTCTGCTAGCCCTATCCTATTCCTCATTGGCTCTTTTGTCTCCAGGCGCGCTTGACCGCTCAAGGCAATTAAAACCCGTCCCCACCCAGGACCCACATGGGCCTAGCGAGCCGCCAGGTGCACCTGCTCCCCCTCGGGGCGAAGGGACTGTCCCCCTGGCACCCTTGATGCTACACGAGCGGCGGGGCAGCGGCAGCCCCGCAGGGAAGGGAGGCGCTGCCAAGTGGCGCACGGGAACCGACAGATCCAGCGCAGAGATGCGTGCCCCCGCCGCACCTCCACCCCGGCCCGGGCGCTGCCAGGACGCCGGTTTCTCCTCGGGGTTGCTGCTCCGACCGAGGCAGCCGGAGCAGGGCAGGCACCTGCTTCGGCAAAGGGCGGTGGGGCCGGTGCTCCCTTCCCCTCGGGAGCATCGCGGGGACGAGGGGCCCAGGGAGTCAGGCGAGGGCTGCTGCAAACTGGGGGCGAGAAGGGCTGGAGAGGGCTGCAGCTCGGGAACACGGGGGAGCAGGAGGGCGAGGGGCTGCGGGAGGAGACGGACAGGGACGGAGGGCAAGCGGGAGGACGGAGGGGACGCGGAGCTCGGGGAGGAGGCGGCGGTCCCGGCGCGCTCAGGCGGGCAGGTGGGTCCGCGGCGCCGCCGCCGCCGGGGCGGTGCCCCCTCCCATCGCCCCCAGGGCCGCCCCGCTAACAGGTGGCGGCGGGCGCCCCCCCGGCCCAGCGCGGCCCCGGCGGTCGCTCACCGGCTCGTCCGCCCCGCCGGGCGGGGTACGCGTCCTGGGAAGCGGGGCGCGGAAGTTCAGAGCGGAAAAATGAGATCGTTTTCCTTCCGACCGAGG
>WAAB01007535.1:54933-88827 GCA_013389865.1 Piaya cayana | reverse complement strand
CCCCGCCCCCCGGCCCCGATTGGCCGTCGCTCCGCCCCGCCCGCCGGGGGCGCCGCTGCTGGGCCCGGGGCGGGGCGCTCCGTCTCCCCGGCGCTGCTGCTACCCTGCGCGCGAGGCCGGGGCTCTGCTTCCCGACGGCCGCGGGGCCTCCCCAGCGACGCCCGTAGCCGCTGCCCCGCTAACAGCGGGGCTCCCGGAGCCGCCTCCCCCGTGCCCAACCCCTGCTCGCGGGGCCGCCCGGTACCGCGGGGCTGGCGGCGGCAGGGCGCGGCCCGGCAGGTATCGCGGCGGGAGCGCCCTCGGCTGCCCCGGGGACTGCGCGTCCGGGCAGCGGGAGCGGAGGCGGCCGGGGAGCAGCATGGTTAGCGGCCGCTGTTCTAGGGGGGGCAACTCGCTTGCAGAACTCAGGTTGATTCGTTTGGCTCCTGGAAATTCCTAGAAAAAATAGACGACTCCTAATTATTCAGGAGCGACTTAGGCAGGCGACAAAAGAAAAGGCACTAAGAGCTGGCTCGGTGTAAGAGAGCTGGGGCCCAGAGAGACTTTGCGTCGGACGCGCTCCGGGCACAGACAAAGGCGCGAGCAGGGTGAGAGCCTCGGTCCGTTCGGGCCCTTCCCGAGGGGAAGCGCCGCCTAACCGGGGTTAGCAAACCGGGGTGGACTCGGGCCTCGTCCTCTGTATTCAGGTCCCCCGTCCTGTTACAGTACGCCTGTCTTACGGGATATTTTCTACTGTTAGGCAGTGTGATTCCCCTGTTACTTTGGAGGCTGATAGTGGATTGCTTAGTCACCGTGTTACTCCGGAGCGTGCAGAAGTGGTCAAGCCCTGGTGCGGAATATGATGCCAAATAAAGTATGCATTCCTGTTACTGGAAAAGCACTGTTTACTCTGACGTACGTTTCAAGCACACTGCCACAATTTCTTGTTTCCATTAGGGAAGTATCTAGCGATCTGAAAATGGATCTAGAAGCCATTATTCTATATATAAAGAAGGCCCTGCAGAGCTTGTAGCAAGCGTAGATTAAGCAAGTTCTAAGGATACCTGTTGAGATAGTTGTGCAGGTTTTTTCAGGTCCCGCAGATGTGTTGCACCAGCACAGACAAACCTGCCAGAGCCCTTGCTAAAAGCCAGCATGCAAGCATACATGTCCAAACAAAAAGGCTGAAGCTTTAACCTACCTTGTGTGGGTTTTAACAAATGACGTCCCCCTTCTGTTTGCAGGGTGGGGAGTTTTGAGTTGTAACACCTTGAAACTCTTGGCTTGCTTCTAACAAGCCTTCCTGATACTGAATGACCTCTCAGTTCTCCACAGAAACAAGGACCACAGCTCGCAGAAAGACAGCATCTCTCCTGAGCAAGCCAACAGAAGGAGCAGCAGCAGCACACACAAAGGTAATGGGTTTCTTCACAGGCAGATACATGTACTCGATGCACCGCCTCTCTGCACTACCTGTCTCATCTTGTTTTAGCTGTTTCTGTCAAGCAGGACGGGTATTGGAGCATGCAGAAATCTTGCTTTTTTAAGAACCCTGAAAGCAGGCTCATATTCTTCAGTACCTAGGTGGCCCAGAAGAACTGGGCTGGGAGCAAGAACAAGGTAGGCAGTGTAATAGACACAACTGTGGGTGAACCTCGGTTTCAGGGTTTACTTTTGGGATTCTCAGCAACCTACTAGAACCAAGAAACACCAGAAGATGGGACTGNAAAAAAAACAAAAACCAAAACACCCGAAGGCGCCGAGGCGCGGCGCCGCTCCTCCCCGTCCGGGGCCTCAGCCGCGCGCCGGCCCGGCGGCTCGGTGCGGTTCCCACCGCGGTGGTGGAGGCGCCCCCGCTGTGCCGCGCCCGCCCCGCATCAGCCCCGGCCGCCNGCGGCCGGGCAGCGGGAGCGGAGGCGGCCGGGGAGCAGCATGGTTAGCGGCCGCTGTTCTAGGGGGGGCAACTCGCTTGCAGAACTCAGGTTGATTCGTTTGGCTCCTGGAAATTCCTAGAAAAAATAGACGACTCCTAATTATTCAGGAGCGACTTAGGCAGGCGACAAAAGAAAAGGCACTAAGAGCTGGCTCGGTGTAAGAGAGCTGGGGCCCAGAGAGACTTTGCGTCGGACGCGCTCCGGGCACAGACAAAGGCGCGAGCAGGGTGAGAGCCTCGGTCCGTTCGGGCCCTTCCCGAGGGGAAGCGCCGCCTAACCGGGGTTAGCAAACCGGGGTGGACTCGGGCCTCGTCCTCTGTATTCAGGTCCCCCGTCCTGTTACAGTACGCCTGTCTTACGGGATATTTTCTACTGTTAGGCAGTGTGATTCCCCTGTTACTTTGGAGGCTGATAGTGGATTGCTTAGTCACCGTGTTACTCCGGAGCGTGCAGAAGTGGTCAAGCCCTGGTGCGGAATATGATGCCAAATAAAGTATGCATTCCTGTTACTGGAAAAGCACTGTTTACTCTGACGTACGTTTCAAGCACACTGCCACAATTTCTTGTTTCCATTAGGGAAGTATCTAGCGATCTGAAAATGGATCTAGAAGCCATTATTCTATATATAAAGAAGGCCCTGCAGAGCTTGTAGCAAGCGTAGATTAAGCAAGTTCTAAGGATACCTGTTGAGATAGTTGTGCAGGTTTTTTCAGGTCCCGCAGATGTGTTGCACCAGCACAGACAAACCTGCCAGAGCCCTTGCTAAAAGCCAGCATGCAAGCATACATGTCCAAACAAAAAGGCTGAAGCTTTAACCTACCTTGTGTGGGTTTTAACAAATGACGTCCCCCTTCTGTTTGCAGGGTGGGGAGTTTTGAGTTGTAACACCTTGAAACTCTTGGCTTGCTTCTAACAAGCCTTCCTGATACTGAATGACCTCTCAGTTCTCCACAGAAACAAGGACCACAGCTCGCAGAAAGACAGCATCTCTCCTGAGCAAGCCAACAGAAGGAGCAGCAGCAGCACACACAAAGGTAATGGGTTTCTTCACAGGCAGATACATGTACTCGATGCACCGCCTCTCTGCACTACCTGTCTCATCTTGTTTTAGCTGTTTCTGTCAAGCAGGACGGGTATTGGAGCATGCAGAAATCTTGCTTTTTTAAGAACCCTGAAAGCAGGCTCATATTCTTCAGTACCTAGGTGGCCCAGAAGAACTGGGCTGGGAGCAAGAACAAGGTAGGCAGTGTAATAGACACAACTGTGGGTGAACCTCGGTTTCAGGGTTTACTTTTGGGATTCTCAGCAACCTACTAGAACCAAGAAACACCAGAAGATGGGACTGAAAGTGTCTCTTTCTTGCTCGTTCTTCAGTGCCAGATCACATCAGGATATAAGGTGCCTGAGGACTACTTGTTTGCAGACTGCTGGAAGATAGAGTTGTAATCACCTATTGGTGAGTCATAACCACACAATTGCTTACGGCTGATGACACAAACTTGTGAGGGTACAGAGAGTGATATAGCTTAAAGATGTCTTCTCCCCCTTTCTACTGATGGATAAAAACGCAAGATATTGGGATGAGATCCTCAGTTGCTGCAAAGCAGCATGGCTCCATAGCTTTTGGCAAAGCTGGGCAGATTGAGTTTATAGACCATTCTGTTTGTAAAAAGTCATTCTGCCTGGACAGATTCTTCCATCTTTTCTCTAAACTTGAATTTAATTCTAGGAAAATGTCTGGCCTGTCTAAGGCCTCTGGAAGACAGAACCCTCTTTTTTTTTTAAAAAAAAAAAAAAGGGACGTGCACTGCCATAGCAATAGCAGTGCAAATGCTGCTGCAAGAATGTAGCTCACTGTGCTAACTACTCTTCTAACTCATCCCATGGTACCTCCAGCTGGACTGGCAACGAACTCCTCCAGCTACACACCAGGCATCCCTGCCCCTGTACTCTACAGCAGACATGAAGGCAGGCAAAGAGAAATGCGCAGCTCTGCAGAAATGCTGCCAGTGCTACTATCACAAGCCTTGCTTGATGGGAGAAGAAGCCTAGTCAACTACTGGGCCCAGTGGCATGAGGAGCAATAGAAAGGAAATGGAGAGAATCTCAGAAGATCCTGTCTGCCACAGTAATACTGCCAAAACAAAATCTGCAGTGTAGTTGAAAAGATGTTCTATCATTCCCGTGCATGATTGTCTGTATCAAACTCTATGTAGCTTGCAAGTGGCATGTGTGTCCCATCATGACTTCTTGTAACAGCACTCTAAATTCAGTCTAGGAAGGCACGTCACTGATTTTTGTAGGTGCTGTGAACCAAAAAAATAATTCCTTGATATTGTCCCCTCTGCAAGGGTAGTCATAGACAAGGGTTAACTCTTCTCTGTGTGACATACAAACATGCCAAGAGCTTGGTTAGCAGTTCAATTCGTTCATTAGCTATAGATCAAGGCTATCCCTGACATTTTTGAAACATTAACTTTTTAGAGTTATTTCTACTAGCAACACCCAGTCAATGGCCAGGTTGAACTATTCTTTCTTTCCTCCTAAAAAAAACAGAACCCATGAAAACTTAGTCTTGTGATCATCAAAATAATCAGCAAAGTAAATAACAGTAATTTTTTAGCTTCACAAGGCTGTGTACTTGAATACACCCGGATATACATCATATATATTTTTATATACTGAAGGATATATCCGTTCTCAGCAGACAGAGAGGGTAGATGGGTGATATCAGTTGCTTTCGTTGTTATGAGTCTCCCATTACTTTGCCATGTCTACAAGTTCACCCAGCTCTTTATTATGTAGACTAGTCTCTGATTCTTTCCATGGCTTTTGAGCTCTCCCTGCACTCAGCTAGTCCATTTGCCTAGAATGCATACTAGTATCTGTGTAACTGAAATTTTCTTGAAGACTATATCGCTGTACTCTCCTTGACATTGTCTCTGCAAGCATACTGAGAAAATCAGAGATCCCTGTGAATTTTACTTCCCCACAGCACCATATTCTTCATTATTTTTTTAGTTTATTCCTCCTGTGGGTACACCAGACTCAAGAACCTTTTAAGTACTTTTTCCATACTAGGATGTTTTTCTTGCTTATCTCTCCTGAGCTTAGAGGATGAGTATTGTTCTGACAGAAAGCAAACTGATACCCAATTGACTTTTGAAATTTTGAGTTTTCTAGAGAATGCAAATTGTTTCCTTTTAATATCTGACAGTGCAACACAAGTAACTTGTCATGGCAACGAGCTTATGAAACAGAAGAAAAATTATCATCATAAGGTGCCTTGTTGCTATAGCAAGGAAAGAAGCTGAGGCCTTATCCTTTTTGTTCACTGATTGGCCATGCATCATCTAGGTGGCAGAATCTGTCAGTAGGAGTTTATGTTAGATTCGGTGCAAGTCAGCTGTCTCATAGGCCTGTCTGATGCTTGAATCAAAACCAAAGCGCAGTCAGAAGCAAAGAAGGAAGTGTTCAGAAGAATTGAAACAAGGCTGGATTCTCAGAAACACAAGGTCAAATCCACTTTCGCAGCAACCTGACACGACTCTGTAGATGCCAGTAGAGGGTGAAGCAGTTTTTTCCGAAATTAATTTGGCTTCCATTCTCTGACAGTCTCCATTCTTAGACACTCTCTGCCTTTTGTTTTTCTGGGTTTCTTTTTGGGTTTTGGTGGGGTTTTTTTTAAGTGGAATAAGTCTCTGTGGATATTAGTTTAGCCCTGGCCTGGCTAAATTTAAGCTGCTAAAACTGTGCAGTTGGACTCCCAAATATCTTTCCTTCTCCACCCTGAGGGAAAGGGGAGAGGGGAATGAGAGGAAAGAGGCTAGTGGGTTGGAAACTAAGACTACAGCTTTAATGAAGTGATGATAAGAATCATGATTAATGTAATTACAGAGTAATAATATATATGAGGTCACACCAGCACCACTTGATGACCAGACATCACCACAAATTGTAGAGCAGACACAAGGGAATGGGCAAGCTAGGAGGGAGCTGAGCTCCAGAACTGGATTCAGGAACACACGGATTGGGACTCAGGAGTAGTCAGACAGACAAGGTCCTTACTGGATGTCAGCTATTGAAGAAGAGAATAAGACCCTTGTGTTCTCTCAATTTCATACCAAATATGACAGATATGGGATGGAATACTCTGTTGGTCAGTTCGGGGTCACCCACCCTATTTACCCTTCCTTCCAGGTGCCAGCTCTAGGATGGCCTTGACTGCTCTAGGANAAACTAAGACTACAGCTTTAATGAAGTGATGATAAGAATCATGATTAATGTAATTACAGAGTAATAATATATATGAGGTCACACCAGCACCACTTGATGACCAGACATCACCACAAATTGTAGAGCAGACACAAGGGAATGGGCAAGCTAGGAGGGAGCTGAGCTCCAGAACTGGATTCAGGAACACACGGATTGGGACTCAGGAGTAGTCAGACAGACAAGGTCCTTACTGGATGTCAGCTATTGAAGAAGAGAATAAGACCCTTGTGTTCTCTCAATTTCATACCAAATATGACAGATATGGGATGGAATACTCTGTTGGTCAGTTCGGGGTCACCCACCCTATTTACCCTTCCTTCCAGGTGCCAGCTCTAGGATGGCCTTGACTGCTCTAGGAATAAGCATTGCCCTTTTTGCATACCAATGCCCTGCGTTATCACTTTTAGAGAAGAACACTATCTCGAAAACATGCAGTTAGCTTTCAGAGGATGAAGTTACTTACAGCAACTGAGTTAGTCACAGAAATGGACTCTAATTTACCTCATACCACAACAGTGGATCTCAGAGTATTTGGAGTTTCTTGGGACAGAGGATGAAAGAGGTTCGCAGAGACTGTCTTCAAACCCATTCTCTTTACCATGATACTTCTGGGAAGGCAGATTCACTGTTATGAAGTTTACTTGTGTTAGCAAGAATTTAGAAATGGCAAAGAGAATTGGCTAAGGGCAGAGAAGGGAAATCCTCGTAAGTACTGCTGTGGGAGAAAATCAAAACTAAGCTTTGTTAGCTCAGAGGAGGACAATTTTGAAAAATGTTCTATATGCAAGTCATTGCAAAAGCCAGTGGAACTACCCTGTGCTTAAGACAGGCTTATTTGTAAATCTGGAATGAGTCTAGGGTATACATAAAATGTTTGCTTTACTCCTGAGCTGGAAAGGGTACTGTAAAGACGGACTCCTTTACTTGCATTTGTTGTATGTCGAACATTGTCTGAGTTTGGGGCTGTGTGCATGTGAAGGGCTTTTCTCTGTCTCCTGGTTAACAATGAGAGGAGGAGGTGTAGAAGCAGGCACCACTCTTCCCCTCCCAGCCCTCACCTACTCACAGAGCATGGACTTGCCCTATAAATAGTGCCTGCCAAGAAGGTACAGTGTATGCACCCACTACCCCATGGAATCAGCCTAAAGAAGTGCTGCTGTTTGACTTGCCTGAAGAACTACCAGACCACGTGTTCCTGAAGAAGCGCTGCTGAACCACTGTGCTCCACTGGAGTGGTGATATTTTTTCTTCTACTTATTTTTCCCTCTTTCTCCATCGTATCTTACTGTACCTTCTTTTTTCTTGGCGTTATGGTGTATCGGATCAAATCTGAATTGTGTTGTAGTTTGTTTAGCAACCTTGGCTGTGTTCAAGGTATCAGATTGGGATCTATTTTTGCAACTTTGAGAAGAAACTCCATTTCACCCATTTTGTGATTTTGGCTGTGACCAAAACAAATACTGCATTTGAATTTACCCTGGGAGATTTGTTGGTCTGTGGTTTGCTGGGCAGATATCAAAAGAACACTTTTAACCCTCCCTCCTCCGTGCAAGTCAGGGTGGGCCCTAACACTACTGGTGCTAGGAGCAGGCGTAACAGATGCCTTCTACAGGATGGTCTCGAAAAACGGAAGAAAACCTCAAAGTTTCTTAATTCCCTAAAGCTATTAATACAAGCCACAAGTAACATATCTCCAACAGCAGGGTGGAATGAAGTGCATTCTCTCCCTTTCCCTTTTCAAAACACTGTCTCCAGTTAAAGTATAGACTGTTGGTAGAGTGGTATCAGGCTTGAGAAACAGTGGCTGACCTTCTGAGCTGCCTGGGTGCTTAACGGAATTTACAGGTAAAGTTACTGTGACTCATGGACAATCTTCTTGTAGCTTACTGGTGAGGCTGTAGAGAAAATACTGCTAGATCACAAGCCCTGACAATAGCAGGACTTGGAAAACAGCCTTTGAGAGAAGCTCTTAATGTATCAAATAGATCTGTCTGGAGATGGGAGGCTAGAGTTTACTCCCAACAATGAATTGCTATACTGTGAGTGACTGACTATGAAAAGACTGCAGGGAAAATCTTTCTTCTGCAGCACAAAGAAACCAAGAGATAAATGAAAGTCATTGATTACAAAGAAACTGTGCTAAAGCTATTCAACAGAAATGACACAGTCTCCTAGAGATTGGGAAGAGCCTGTGGGCTCGTCCTTCCTGATCATACCAACAGAGACACAAGACATCACAACTGTAAAAATCTGCAAGCATGTACCTTCAGCCCAAGGGCCTGGGACATTCAGAGATACCTAAGATTTGGGAGTGGAAGTCCAACTGAGAGACCATACAGAGGAAAAAAAAGACTGGTCAGTCCTGAATTCACAGTGTTTTTTTAAGACGGACACTGAACTAGAGAGATCTCCTTCAATAATCACCTAACAAAAGAAACTCCTCTGAATTAATCTACCTGCAGTCAATCCACAGAATCTTCATCTATATCATCCTCTCATTGCTTCAGGTGAACTAGCTAGTGAGTGATCTCCACCAATGAGTGGGACCACTTCATTTTTGATCCCTGAAACAATGTCATTAAGATTGGATTAAGTTCTACTAAACAGAGTGTTCAGGCCTCTTTAAACTAAACCATTTGGAACATTGCAGAAGATTATGGGTGAGCAGAGAAAAAAACATCAGTCCTGGAGGGTTATCTGATCCAGGATGGGATCTTTCTCATCATGGATTTCCTTTTAGGAATAGGCAAGGAAAGCAGGCAGCACCTTGCCAGGTACCTGGCCCAAGCTCCACCAAACCTAGAGGAAGGAACATTTCAGTTGACTGGAATGAATTCTGCTGCTAGTGGATTTGGTCAGTTGTGAACCAAAACCAGAAGCTTGCACAGATGATATGCTCAGGGATCACAGAAGGACAGGTTTTGTAATCAGAACTTGGAAGTAAAAGGTGGTCTGTGTTCCATTGTTTAAAAATATAGACCACTGCTCATTCCTTTTTTTTCTATTAAAAAACCCCAACATAAATGCAGGCAAAAAAAAAATAAAGACGTAATTCAAAGACTGGCCATTTCCACTGAGTCGATCTCCTTATAGAGACACCATAGGAATGAACAACAATCGTATCTCCCTGTACATGCTATGCAGTAATAGAAACATGAAGCCTTCACCTGAGTGGATGGTGGCATGTTTAGACTTCAGATTTTGCTGGTTGGAGGGAGAGATGAGATCTAGGTTAGACCTCTGAGACTGTATTCACAAGCAGTGTTGCTTTCTAATACTGCCTAGTACTGCCGTCTCGTTTCAGTCTAATCTGAAGCATACTACCTCTACAGGAATTGTCCTGTTCTTCTGTGTGTTTGCTTAAGTCCTCAACAAATGTTTTGTCACTTGTGCTTTTTCCTGTGAGTTACAGCTGATCATTTGGTGGGTCTAGAGTCTGAGTTACTTAGAAATTACACTGATTCTTTCATGAAATGACCCCACCCAACCAAGAGTGACCAGGGTTGGTAAGGTCCCATGTCTCTTTCTGCTCTCTGCTGAACCTGCCACTGTAGATCAGCAAGGGTCACATAGAGTGGGAGGTCTGGTAATGCAGAAATATGCATTTGGGAGCCACAGTGACTTTCTTGGCAGTGGTTTGCTGGCAAATGTACAGGAGCTTTTGTTAACTGTCAGCTTGAATTGAACATCAGTCATTCCCTCGGAGCCTGATTCTTGGATCACTGCACTCTGAGGAAGTTTTTTGCCTCTGTGTTCATACAGCAGCAACTCAGGTCTTTTGAAGCTGAAAGCCTTATTTTTTTGTTAACAACCTTCACAATATTTAAGCCTTTTGTGATTTTCATATTCAGATTCTACAGAAAAGTTTGAACAGTTTGCAGCTTGCATACTACTAGTTTCTTTATGGGACTGTTTGGATCACTTACTATGCTCTAGGTCATCTGTCACTTCTACTGGCAGAAGTCAGACTTCCAGGAATGGAAACTAGATGAGCTAAGGGATGTCTTGCGGTCACTGTCATTTCTGCATTCACTGATGTGAGACAGATTTATCTGTCTAGTTTAAGACCTCTCTGTACCAGATGAATTTGTAGTGAAATCTCAGACCATCTATTATGTTCTTCTGGTGGAGACACTAAGACTATACTTGCTCTTTTTGAAAGAATCTTCTTACTTCTTCATCAACTAATGCTTATTTTCTTTCCCTCAGCACTGAGGAACAATTGCTAAATGAATCTATTTCTCACTGAAATTTCAAAGCAGTGCTGTGCAGCATGAGTCAGGAATGTGCATGTGGTAGAACTGGACAGAAATAAAGACACTTGTGTTCATCCAGTTAAACTACTTGTTTTTCTTCCTTTGATTGATTTTTAATGTACTAGGTACACATTATCTCTGTCCCTGCCATGCAATCCTACTCCTCCTCAGACTCAAGCCACTGAGCCTTTTCTTCTCTTCCATCAAGCCCTTCATAAAATTCTGAGTCTTCTTCTGTACATAGCTGCCCTACACCTTGTTTCTCTTCTTTGTGAGCAAGTAAAGTTGATGCAAAGCAGTATTCACATGGAATGTATCTACCCTGCGGACTGGACAGGAGGATGGAATCAAGCCTTCCCAACATCTCTCTGCTTCTTGGTGCTCTTGAGTCTTGAGAGCATGTGCATGCTCTATTGTATGCAGCTTTAGTGAATCTTGCTTACCTAATCCCTTTCCATTATGGATAGCAGTTTTCCTCTGTGGCAGCTTCTTCTTGATGCTCTTGTGGAACACTTCCAGCTCTTCCTTCATCGCTTTCAGTGAGTACCTAAAATACACACTGCTGTCTGTAGTAATGAAGTCCATCGGTGACCTCAGCTGTCACATTATTTATAGCAAAGGTAGAATTTCCTGCAGTGCAGCTGCTTGCCATCAGAGCTAGACATCCTGAATTATACAGCTCCCTGTGAGCTTATGGTGGTAGTGTTATGCCCACATCAAGTAAGATTCATGCCAGATATGGGAAGAGCTCCTTAACAGTTAGGCTATGCTTTTGTGTCACTGCTATCTAGGCTACCCTTAGTAATGGTGAGGGCATGGTCCTCCCGTGCAAATGCATTCAAGAGCAGCACAAGGAAGAAACTCTATCTTCAGTAAGAGAGGTGGCATAGTTGATCTCTCCAGGTTACTTCCACACCTACTTCACACAGGTTCTCTTTTTTTTTTTTTTTTTTCCCCCTGGCAGTTTCCCCCCGACTTATTAAAGAATTTTCCTGCACTGAAAGTGTAAAGTAGGCCACAGGCATATTTTTTTGTCTGCAGTTCCAATTGTCCCCTTTCTTCTGCTGCTTCTCCCTCAGGGGAGGTGAAATGCAGGAGAGGACCTGCTGTCACTTACATCTTTCCAGACTGGTACAGGGCCATTGCAAGTTTCTAGGTAACTTTTCAGGCACATGCTCATGAGCTCAGCGGTGATTTAAGTGTGTGTGTGTGTTTTCAAATCAGTCAGCTCCTCACTGATGGCTTCCGGAGGGCCAGCACTAAGCATTTCTGAAGTCAGGCATCCTGCAAGATTCCTAAGCTGAGATGCCCAAATCAACATATCGCAAATTTCTTCTCTGGCCTCAGACTCTTAGCTTTGTCTTTTCCACTTCCACTAAGCAGGCTTCAGCTGGGGAAACACCAATCAGAATAGTTAAGTGAATCCAACTGATTGATGGAATTTCAACCACTGACTGATCTGAGTAAGTTAATGTTAATCTGCAGATGGTGTATTAAAATCCAGCCTCATTAGCAATACACTTTGATAAGGGTAGAAGGTGTTAGCTATAGTTTCCCTTTAGTTAGCTGTTTAATCATCAGAGCTTACTGGCAGTGGGATTTGGGAGACTTAGATGATCACAAAGTGAATTAAGAGTAATACAGGACTCTCCCTTTTGCTTCTCTAGGACACCAGATGGGAGAGAATGTGTTCAGAGCTGCTTTGTTCCCCCATTTAAGCAGCACTAGTGTGCTCCAATGAGGACTAAGCAGGAAATGGCTTCCTCTTTAGTCAAGGTCTTCCTCATTTTCAGGATCAGGCTTAGGAACATACCAGCTCTCCTGCAGTGATCAGCACATGCTGAAGAACTTATAGCATGTTCAGTATGCTCTCGCTGGCTTACTGAGGTCTGATTTGAGTGTTACTACAGATACTGGGAAGATTCATGGACCTCTTCAGTGGCCTTTGGACTACTCCATGGAGGCAAAAATACAACAGTGATGAGTGAGAGGACTCTACCACCACATTTCACTCCAGAGAGACGGCAAAATTGATTCTGCAGCCCAACTCTTTGCAACTCAGAGCATTGAAATAAACATGACTCCTACTTAATAAGTAATTCAAAAGCATCTTCTGGCTTGACAGTTGTCTGTATCCCAAGTTTTCTGAGGATCCTGGGCAATGAGATGGGAACAGTGCAGCTTCTGTGTCATCTCTACCTGCTCATGGAGTAGCCAGCCTGCTCTGACCCTAATTTCCAGCACTCTTTAAAATGCTTTCTGCCACTGAGCAGTTCTCATCTAGAGATCTCAGACATGAAGTAATCTTCCTAGCTTTGCTAGAAAAAAATGCTGACTACCATTAAACCTGTTTTACAGGTGGGTAGTTCCAGTCTGCCTGAGATCACAAAGCATTATTTAGGGCCAAACTACCTGGGTTGACACATTCCTGCAGCAGGGATGACCATCTAGGAGGAATATTAACCTCCTTTGTTAGAGGAAAAGTGTGCCCAGGTAAAGGGGAAGGCTGGTCATACAAACTCTAGTTATGTACATGCTTTTCATATGACTGCAAAACAAATAAACTTCACTGGCCACGTGGCTTGAATCCATATGTCTCTCAGATGAAGATGCAAGCATAGGGTAAAATGCCGCGCTTGGCCCTTTGTGCTGAGCCATCCAGCAGGTAGGAATGTAAAACTCTGCCTGATTGCTTATTCGCGAGTCACCTTCTTTAGCATTTGTTATTGCCTAGCATGTTAGCATGCTGCCTGCTGGATAATAAATGACTTCGTTTGCTGTGGCACTGAGGACAATGTTAAAAACTAACCCTGGCAAATGGTCCTGCATATTTTTTTCTGTCAGAGCCAGACAAGGGGAAAGAGGAGAGGAGTGCTGTTGAAATCTGATTTGCAGAACAGGCAAGTGGTGAGTTTTTATTAATGGGGATGGCTCAGGCTTCAGTTTAATCACAGCAGTTGTTGGAATTGATCAAAATTCAGAGAGCTTAAGGCACTTGGTGAAGTTAAAAGCAGTGCAGGTAGAGAAGACATATTGCAGGGAAGGTCAAATACTGGGATAAATGGGGATTACTATGCTGATATGCAACCTATTACCTGTTTGCAGAAATAAATGAATTTATCACATGGATGTTATTACCACATATTTTGGTTCATGTACTGCACCCTTTTCTCACAGGTTCACACTTCTAATCATACCCTATCTATAGCAGCATGCAGAATATATTTACAGAAAGGAAAGGTTTGCGTTAAAAACCTGAGGAAATAGATCAGCTGACAGACAGATCCCTTGGGGTTTTTTGCTTCTCTTTTCTCCAGTACCCACACAGTATCCACCAAATTGTCTCAAGTCAAACCCTTGCAGGCAGCATTTGAAGCTCAGGAAAGGAGCCAGGCAGACTTAGAGAGCAGAGACCTTTTTGTCTGCACATGTTTCCTACCATCTGTATGCTATAGTCCAGGGCAGGGGAGCTCAGCATCAGGCTCAGTAAAAAATACTTTCTCACTCCTTTTGCTTCTCTCCAAGAAAGAGATTTCATGTGAAGCCTGCTGGTGCTTATACTAATGATGCCATTGTTTACACAATAATTGCATCTTGTTGTGAGACATCATTCAGCTGGCTTTGGTGCGGCAGTGAGCAGCACGCCCTGTATTGAGCCCATGGTTCCTTAGGTCTGTCCCAGACCCTTGTGCATCTCAATGTGTAGGCAGGTTGATACCCATCTAGATGGTAACATAAACTGTAATGCCAGGTGCAGTGCCTGTGCAAGCAGATCTACCCTCGTAGCTGTTGATTTCACAAGCTGTACTGCAACGTGATGGCACCCATCAAAGGGCCAAGCTGAGGTCTGCATGTTTGTACTGAGTCACCTGCCTATCTCCATGTGGCAGATGTATTTTAAAATGTCAGACTTAAGCAAATATTATGCTGCCGCAGGGAAGATGATACAAAGTTCCTGCATAAACAGCATTACAAATTGGCTGGATGAAAGGTACTTAGATACTGCTATACCCAAGTTGGAGACATTTCCTGCTTTAAGATCTTTCCTTATCAGTGGCATTGTAGGGACCATGGTTGAAATATTCCTCAGATTAGTTCCTGCTTTTTATTTATTTTCTCCCCTCTATCTCTCCATGCACACAGAGCTTTGTCATTAGTGCAAGTCCCCATCTATCCTGATCAACTATCCAAGTCCCCAAGTGCCATTTCCCTTCTGCTCCCTGGTCCTGCTCATTGCAGTGACAGAGAGTACAGCTCCAGAACCAGCAGCCCTGGCTCCCATATATCTGCAACTTGGCTGTGCACCATGCCACACAGCAGGAAGCCTTCCAGACTTATCAGTAGGGTTGGGTGTTCCCAGGGACCTCTGTTTCTCAGCAGATAAAATGTTTGCCTAACATCCATGTTAAAAAATGGGCATATCGGAAAGTTGTGCTTGCAAATACAAGGATACTCCCTGAACATATTTCCTAAATAGTTACTGTATGAATGATGAGGAAACAATTCAAGCAGGCGATCACAAACAAGTAGATGTGTGGTATGGTACAGGATCTGCCCTTGCTGGGATGTTTACTTTGTGACAAACAAGATCTGTATTTTAGGATGCTGTACTCACTACATGCAACAAGCAATAGTTTCACTGAACTCTCACTGCAGCCAAGCATGCTGGTGGAAGAAGGACTTTATTTTAGTGATCACTGACCAGGAGTTATTATAACAGTTGTCAGTCAACACAATTTTTTATAAATATGGTCTTTGTGGAGGTGATAGTTTTGTAAAGCCCGATACCTTAAAGTTAGTTTGACACTTCTTTGTAGACTAGATGGTAGATGTGATCTGAAATCACTTCCTTTAACTTCAGGGGGGTTGAGATCACCCCCATGGGGTATGTATGTATCTATCTGTCTGTCTGTCTATCTATCTATCTATTTCCACCTAGTCTTTAATATTTCAGCCTCTAGGTTGCCAAGGGCTAGACATGTTTTTAGGCAAGTATCTCAAAGGAGAAAGAAATATCCTCTGCAAACAACCACAGGCATACATCCAGCTGCTCAGTTCTCTAGAAAAGAAGGTTGTAAGCCGTGCCTGGAAAATCTGCCTTCCATGAACCAGGACTTAGTTGGTAAATACTGAATACATAGTTGAGTGCTGCACTTTTGTGTTTCCACTGACTTTCAAGGAGAAAGAGAAGAAAATGTATTTTTAACACTAGTTTAACTTGTACCCTGTGTGGGGAATAACCAATTGATAGCTGAGAATTTAGCCAGCTGCCAGTGTATGGTACTCAGGATTACTGTGAATGGTCTGTTACTAAATGTCCCCATGTTAGTGCATCTGCAGCGTGGTTTAGTGAGTGACCAGTGTGGGGCAGAGCAGAGGAGGCTTGTGTGCACTCCAAGGAGATATTCTGGCAGTGATGATGTGTTGGGAGTTGTTGGGTACTCACATATTTCATCGCACTGCTTGGAAGTATTTTAGATATATCTGTCTACAATGGCCTTCACTACCAAACAGCAAGAGCCAAACACAAACAAGAGTTGTATTAGTGGAATGCTAACACCATGTGTGAACTTCCGCTCACCTCATTATAGCAATACTTTTAAATTAATCAAGCCTTCACATCCCATCATGTTATAAAAGGCCAGGTGCAAATTCAGCTCTGATTTTGCCCACTTTTTTATTTTCCAAAAGTTCAGATCCAAACTGAAACAGATTGTCAAAGATCCATCTCCATTGCCAACAATGGTGGGCAAATCTAGAAATGCTCAGGCTGTAGGAAGTGAAGGGAGATAAGTCACAGTACTACAGGAGCATCATGACACAACAGTAGTCTGTGGTCATGAGAAGATTCTCATCCTTTATTTCTGTATTCTGCTGAAGGGATTTGCTCACCACAGCTGAGGCAGTAGGGGTTTATATTAAACCACTCTAAGAGTTTACCCCAGGGTCTCTTCTAAGGCATTTAAAGAAAAGTGGATATTAGGATTGAGCACTTAGCCAGAAGTGCAAGCATTCAGGGAGAAAGTGTAGGTTTTGATGGCCAAAAAGCTGTCCTATAAGCACAGCTGGAGCCTCCTATAGCAGACCCCATGCTACGTTCACTGCCATGTGCTGTCACTAACTGGTGGGGCTGCTGACAGATCCAGCCTTGAAAAAAAACTGTCAAGCAAGAGGTTTGAGGTAGGTATGAGATTTATGTGGACTGGGATGTGGTTTATGGTTTTCAGTAGTCTGAAATACTGCCTGAGCATTGGTTGGTTTCAGCCAACATGCTGGGTTAGGTAAAAGCTCAATTTCACTGAAACTTCTACAGTGCATAAAAAGTAGAGAAGCATACCAATAATCCATCTTCTCTCATCACTAATCTAACTTAGATGCTGGAATAAAAAAGTCCTTTTATTAAACATGCATTATGCAAAATCAGAGCCAGGGCTGTAAGGACAGTATTTAGAAATCAGATCTTTCCTCTAATTTTGAGGATGGGGATACATCCTTCTCTCTATGAAGACAGGATTCCTTCTAGTAGTCTAGAGGCAGTTACACGCCATGGTGACCCAAACACAGCCTTATCCCACAGCTTTCCAAAAAGGCTCTTGATGGAAAAGGCAACCCAACCCCCTTAAATTCTAAGGAAAATTCCAGTACAGGATGTTGGTGTGTCGCATCATTTTTCATTCCTATGTCATATTTGCTGGACTCAAATCCAGGCTGTGTGCAGCAGAAGCAGATGTGTAGGGTGAAGGGTTCAATTGACAGAGCAGATAGGACCATTTTTGCCTTTCCAGAGCTCATTCATACTGAGCCAGAATAAAGCACAAATCACCTAGTAGACCATGAAGCTAAAGCACTCCTGGGAGCACTGGAAATAGGCAAAGCACTTGAAGCAAAACAAGTGCTTTCGTTCTTTGCATGTGTCACAGTTTAAGAACAAAGAGCTATGACTTCTAGGCTTTAGATGCTGGCCCTAGGATTACATAGGTGTGCACACATAGGGTATGCAGCATTTGTTTCAGTCTGCCAAACTGCCTGACCTCATATCTACCTGCTGATCTCCTTCTACCACTACTGCAGACTGTGTCCCAGACACCTTATTTCCTCCTCTCTAGGACAGACATTTGTTAAGGGAAAAATATATGGCACCATATATTATCACATATTTTGATGTGAAGTGAATATAAATTGATATGGAATAGCCTCAAGCTCCACCAGCGGAGATTTAGGCTAGAGAATAGGAGGAAGTTTTTTACGGAAAGGGTCATTAGGCATTGGAATAGGCTGCCCAGGGAGGTGGTTGATTCGCCTTCCCTGGAGGTGTTTAAGGCACAGATAGACGAGGTCCTGAGGGACATGGTTTAGTGTTTGATAGGAATGGTTGGACTAGATGATCCGATGGGTATCTTCCAACCTGGTGATTCTATGATACCTTTCTGATTTGGTAACATTTTATGGTGGGTTTGCATTGGCACAAAAAGTAAGTGCACATTGCAAAGTACTGGTTCCCCTGCCAGAAGACAGATAGATTAATTTCATAGCTAATGACTGCTTGGCAAAACTGCATTTCCTAAGCAATAGTAGAAAGAAGGAAAGAACCTTCTGGTGTGGCATTGCACTGTGCATTGCTTGAAAGTAAGCAGGATTCCACCAGAGTTCTTCCCTCCCAGCTGAGCTAAATCTGATCAAGGCTTATGTTAATCAGGTACCCCAACATATCTAAAGCTTGTATTAAGCCTTTTCTCTAAGAGACCCTTCCCCATGAGAAGGTGCCATTTGCTGGTTTTGTTGCCCTCTAGTACCCTGAAAGCATATCCCAAAAATCTAAAGAGCCAAAAAGAGGGTTTGTTTTCCTTGAGCAAGCATACAGCAGTGACAGGAGACAGGCTCTGTCACTCAGGACCTAGCTCAGAACCTCTGGAATGTGTGGTCACCTTCAGACACTACACATGGTTTCTGTAAGACCTTGGTGACATAAGTAGTTTGATTTACTTGTTGAAAGAATGGAGGGCAAAGAAAAGCTATGATCACAACCGTCTTTCACTAGGAGTTAAAATACTCTATAAAAAGTGTTAGTGAAAGTTTTTCTGGGTATAGTTCAGCTTGAAAAGATAACAGCTTTGTACAGAATGCCCTGTGTTTCCTTTTAGATTGCAAGTTTATGAATTCACATAAGTCTCTGAAAGGGAGCAAAAACAAATGCCTAATTTCAGTGAGTCAGAAAAGAGGGGTTTTTTAATGCCAGATGGAGAGAGCAAAATGAATGAAATTCCCAGAATCCTGTCATCCTTTGGATTTTTTAATCAGTCTTTCCTCCCTCCTAGCCTCATTCATTGCTTTTGAAGATGAAGTCCTAAATACCTGCTGTGGTTGAAACTGTTCTTACAATCATTTTCTGAACACAATGACTTCAAGCACAAGAAAACCAGTACTGTGTGCCATTTCAGGCTCCACAGTATAAAGAGTGTCCAGAGGAGACCAAAAAGTCAGTGAAGGGTCTAGAGGGTAAGTCATATGAGGAGTGGCTAAACTCACTTGGTCTGTTCAGCCTGGAGGAGACTGAGGGGGAACGTCATAGCAGTTTACTGCTTACTCACAAGGGGAAATAGAGGAACAGACACTGATCTCTCCTCTCTGGTGACCAACGATAGGACCAGAGGGAATCATAGAAGAGAATCATAGAATCACCAGGTTGGAAGAGACCCATCGGATCATCTAGTCCAACCATTCCTATCAAACACTAAACCATGTCCCTCAGGACCTCGTCTATCTGTGCCTTAAACACCTCCAGGGAAGGCAAATCAACCACCTCCCTGGGCAGCCTGTTCCAATGCCCAATGACCCTTTGTGTGAAAAACTTCCTCCTAATGTCTAGCAGGAATGATGTGCCAGGGGAGTTTTATGTTGGATACTGGGAAAAGGTTTTTCACCCAGAGGGTGGTGAATCACTAGAACAGCTCCACAGGAAGCAGCCATGGCACCAAGCCTGACAATATTCAAGAAGCATTTGGACAATGCATGCAGATACATGATGTGAATGTTGAGTTTGCCCTGTGCAGGGATAGGAGTTGGACTCAATGATCCTTAAGTGTCCCTTCCAGCTCAGGTCATTCTGTGATTCTGTGAAATCGTGAGGTTAATGCCATTGTCAAGATGTTAACCAAAGCTCTTTCTGCAGACTTGAGTTTTTGAAAATGGTATGCTATGGTAGCTATGCTATGGAGACACATCTTTTACCATGCATGATATTCATCTGGTAGCTTTAGCTGTGTTTATACCTTTTTGTGTAAAGATTAAGAATTGTTGAAAATTAAACCCAAATGGGGCAAGCCTGAATGGGTTTACAAAAGGCAGGTCTTGCCAAACTAACCTGATCACCTTCTATGACAAAGTGATTTGGCTGCTGGATGAGGGAAAGGCTGTGGATGTGGTCTTCCTGGACTTCAGCAAAGCCTTTGACACAGTTTCTCACAGCATTCTGCTACGGAAACTGTCAGCCTCTTGCCTGGACAGGCGCACACTCTCCTGGGTGGAAAACTGGTTGGATGGCCAGGCCCAGAGAGTGGTGGTAAATGGTGTTAAATCCAGCTGGAGGCCAGTGACAAGTGGTGTTCCCCAGGGCTCAGTGCTAGGTCCAGCCCTGTTCAATGTCTTCATCAATGACCTGGATGAAGGCATTGAGTGCACCCTTAGCAAGTGTGCAGGTGACAACACTAAGCTGGGTGGAAGTGTTGATCTGCCAGAGGGTAGGGAGGCTCTGCAAAGGGATCTGAACAGGCTAGACTGCTGGGCTGAGTCCAATGGCATGAGGTTTAACAAGACCAAATGTTGGGTCCTGCACTTGGGGCACAACAACCCTATGCAGTGCTACAGACTAGGAAAAATCTGTCTAGAAAGCTGCCTGGAGGAGAGGGACCTGGGGGTGTTGGTTGACAGCTGACTGAACATGAGTCAGCAGTGTGCCCAAGTGGCCAAGAAGGCCAATGGCATCTTGGCTTGTATGAGAAAAAGTGTGACCAGAGGTCCAGGGAGGTTATTCTCCCTCTGTACTCAGCACTGGTGAGACCGCTCCTTGTATACTATGTTCAGTTCTGGGCCCCTCACCACAAGAAGGATGTTGAGGCTCTGGAGTGAGTCCAGAGAAGAACAACAAAGCTGGTGAAGGGGCTGGAGAACAGGCCTTATGAGGAGCGGCTGAGAGAGCTGGGGTTGTTTAGCCTGGAGAAGAGGAGGCTGAGAGGAGTCCTCATTGCTGTCTACAACTACCTGAGAGGAGGTTGGAGAGAGGAGGGAGCTAGCCTCTTCTCCCAAGTGAGAGGGGATCGACAAGAGGGTGGGTCTCTTCCAACCTGGTGATTCTATGATTCTATGATCATCTAGGTGTGGACTTACTTAAAGTAATTCCTACTCCTCTGCTTTTAACAGAGATGTGTAACACTATGGTGGTGGTAGGATGGCTAATGAAAACTGCACAGAAATTGAAGATATTGAGGGAGAAAGCAAAATTCCAGGAGTTTAATACACTTTACTTGGGGACTGAATAGTTTTTGCGATGCTGTACTGAAAGAACCTCTTAAACAAGTTTATTACATTTGGGATGATACTACAGAAATAGAAGAGTGCAATGCACAGCAGCTCTGAAGAAGGCTGGGAGGAGAGAGAGAGTAGATATAGGCTAGCAGACACCCATCAGTCTGATCCCTAACAGCATGTAACATTTTAAAACAAATTTTAACTGCAAGAGTTTACCAAAAGTGCATTATACCTCCTTCTGGTAAGAGGACTAGTCTTCTGGATGAAAAAAATGCTACTAGTTTGGGGCTTTAGGACAGCCTTCAGAACTACGTCCCAAAGGAAACTGGAAGTTATTCTGGAAAAAGGATACACACAAGGCGAAAAGGTGATCCAGGGCTGGCTAATAGGGATAAGAGATCATATTGCAAGGGATACTATCAGACTGGCAGATAGTTTGTAGTGGAAGTTCTTATGGACAATGCTAATCCTAATTTCTGTTAGCACCCCTTGGAAAAGACAGAAGCATGCTAATGACATATGGTAATCACAGAATCACACAGAATCACAGAATCACCAGGTTGGAAGAGACCCACTGGATCATCGAGTCCAACCACTCCCACAAAACACTAAACCATGTCCCTCAGGACCTCGTCCACCCGTAACTTAAACACCTCCAGGGAAGGCGAATCAACCACCTCCCTGGGCAGCATATTCCAGTGCCTAATGACCCTTTCCATAAAAAACTTCCTCCTAATCTCTAACCTAAACCTCCCCTGGCAGAGCTTGAGGCCATTCCCCCTTGTCCTGTCCCCTGACACCTGGGAGAAGAGGCCAGCTCCCTCCTCTCTACAACCTCCCTTCAGGTAGTGTAATGATTAATGGGTATTGCCAGAGGAAGAAGGGGATGGGGTAATAGGAACAGAATAAAATGGCATGGTACAAAGTGCAGGGTCATGTACCTACCAAACCTTCTATGACAGTGGGGATTTCCATTCCATTTGCCTTTGCAACTGAGGAGGACAAAGGAAGAGAAGAACCACATCTTAATAGGCAACGATTATGAGTGATAAATTTGATATGACTTTGATAATGTGATCCTAAAATATACCAGATGTTAACAGCGCAGAAAGGAGAATCTCGAGTAAATTGCACTGTTCTAGTCACCCATCTTCAAGAAAGAAAAACTGGAAAAGTAAAGCCAGGATAATAAAAACAGTTGCCAGCCTGTCTGTAATAGGTTAGCTTGTATGACTTAGCAAAATAAATATTCAGAGTTGATGACAGTAGGCCCTGTAAATATATCAGGGATGCAAACATCAGCGGTGAAAAGTTATTTTAAACTGAAAACTAATTCTGCAAAAGAACAATTAGTTATAACTTGACAATAAATTATTACAGCTTGTAAATACTGTAAGGTCTGTAATGTTCTGAGAGATTCTTTGGACTAATCTTTCAGGAGAACTTACAAGTATCTAAATGACTCTAATGTGGTCACTTGCAATGGATTCCTCTGACCAGAAAACGCCTTCTGCTCCTCTGTTACAAAGTTGTTGTACAATGGAATTTGTAAATGGTACATATAATGCAAGTGGCAACAGCAATTAGTAATTGGTTAATTATATTAATTAGTGACTAGGATGACTGGATCTTGCTTGTGACTAGGTAAAACCAGGACAGACATATTTCCTCTTTGTAAGATAAGACCCCAAAGGAAAAGTGTGTCTATCTAGCCTTGATTTTCAGAGAAAATTTCACCCAATTGCTATTCATTTGGGTAGCATCAATGTAATTAACCCAGACTAACCCGTTCCATGGCATTCCTATGATGGTGAGATCAGAATCAGGTCTAACATCTATGAATATCTACAGGGCATGCCAATTACCAGTATTAAGATTTAAAAATTTTAAACATTTCTTGGCAAAACTGAAACATAACTTTTCCATCCTATAAAACTTCACAAATGTACAATGTGATTCCTGGATAGAGATCACATCAGTTCCACAGTCATTAATTTACAGACTTCTCACTGACTTTAGCTCAGCTCTGGGAATGGTGCCAGCACAGTTACAGTAACTCTGAACACGGCAGACATAGAGCTCCTGTATTTACCCTGAAATTATGCCAGATTTTGCTCTTGCTCAGTGATAAAAAGATGCATTCCTTCTTTGATTGGTTTCTGATAGTTCAGGCTGCGTTGGCTACAACAAGATTATTTCCAGTCAAAGAAGGAAAAGCAGTAAACCACCATATGGATGTGTGCATACATTATATACTTGTGCCACAGATAACCTTTGGGAAGTGTGTCCCAAGAAGAGGTGTAGGGGGAAACTGAGTTAAGGTGACTTGAGATAGTTACCTGGAAGATAAACAACAGAGTAGGAGATAAAATTCGGGGGCAGATGCTTGATTCGATGTTTTCCCTTCTGGAGGACATCAAGGCCCACTGCCCTCCTTCCTGTGAAGATGGACAGCTGGACTGCAATGACATCAGGTGGAACTAAATGTGCTCATCACCCTGGAAAATCAGGCCCCTAGTGATCTCTGACGTTAATCAACCGTCAGACCCTGCAAGAGGGAAGTCAACACATTTCCTGACCTGTGGACTAAGATAGCATTTTCCAAATCCTAGAGTAAATTTAACATTGTTGCAGAGGAAATGCTGATGCAATCCACCAGCAGCTGCTGCTCTCCAACATCCTCGCAAAGGATATTGGAGGTGTGAGGGGATGGGTGCATGCAAGTTGAGTATTCAAAACTCAAGCCTGTTCTAAATGGCAGGCAGGAGACTGCACTTTCCCTCCAGACCTCTTACCTTCCTGACTCCAAAAGAAAAATTGAGAAGGGTTGCATCCAAGAAAACACTAGGTACCATTCTGAAAGTAAATCCCTGAAAAAGTAGGCTTTTCATGTGGGACCACTGAGAGTGTGATCACATTTTCTCAGGTATCTGATTTATGAATCCTATATTTAAAGTGTGAAAATGTGGATTTCTCCTAAATGCAAGTGAGAATGATAAGAGCAATGTCTGAATCATCACATTGTGATGAATCTAAAAGATCAGGTAACGTGTGTTGAAAAAGGCTAATTTAATTTATGGAGTCTGGATGATTGAATTAACCTGGTTTAATTAATTACTACCTCTCAGCAGAGCTGTGAAAACTGACTGCATTGTGTTTTGGTCACCGGTTCTTTTATATTAATCATGTTGAGAGAAAGCAAACACATTTGGTTTTAAGAGTGGCGGGGCTATTAACGCGGTCAGTTAAGTTGGATCTGCATGTGCATGGTAACTCATTAAACCTCAGATGCTGGCCTGTCTGTGCCCAGGCAGGCACTTGGCACTGACAGCACTGTGAGTTTCTGATGTCCTGGAGAATCCCCTCCAGATATTGGTTAGTATTCTTTATTCATATCAGGGTTGAATAGTGAAAAAGGAATACAATGACACCATGGCAATCTCCAGCCAGGAGACGGTGAATGTGGAAAGAACATCTCACAGAGCTGCACTCTTGCATCAAAAGAGGTATTTGATCTTCTCACCAAGTTGAACCACATCCATTGGATCCAGATTATGACAAACCTTATTCTGCCATGTCTAATGTTTGACCACTCTGACCTGGAAATTCAGCCTTTTAATCTGTTTGGGGTTTTTTTTGGTGAACCAGCCCTATTAGGCATCACAAGTTCCATTATTTTTCACACCTCCAGACTCAACTCATTCTTGAGATAATGGAGTAACTGCCTGAGGGAAGGTGTTCCCTGTCTGCAGGCAGTGTTAGTTATCCACCAAGGGAAGACAGGAGATGCCCTCAACCCTGCTTCTACCATCACCTTGACTCCTTTGGCTGTGTGGTCACTTGCCACCCAAAGCCCATGTAAGTCCTGCTGCATTTCCCATCCCAGCCTGGTCCTGCCCAGCCCTGCTCTCCCCACTTTGCTCCTGCTGTTTACATTTCCAGTTTTTTCTCCTCCTCTGCTCTTTCCAGCCTGGGTGCCTTCCTGCCTCGGATCCCCAGTCTATANCCTTCAGGTAGTTGTAGAGAGCAACGAGGTATCCCCTCAGCTTCCTCTCCTCCTCCTCCTGCTCCTGCTCTTCCTCCTTCTCTTCCTTTTCCTCCTCCTCCTTCTGCTACACCTTCTCCGTGCAGTGGGGAGGCTGTGACTCTTCTCGGTGCCCTCGGCTCCAGCTACCGGACCGGCCCGCGGGAGGTGGGACCAAGGGACAGAGACAGGCTGCCAGCGAGCCGGGGGGCGAGGCCTCAATCTATAGGGGGCGGGGGGAGCGGGGCGTGGCCTAGTGGACGAGAGGCGGTTGCTCGGTACGAAGGGGGCGTGGCCTCCAGACAATGGGGCGGGTCTCGCGGTCGCCTGGCGACGGGCGCAGCTCGGGGCACGGGCCTTCTCGGCAGCCAGGTCCGGAGCGACCCTCCGGGGACTCGGTGTGCGTCGGGCTCGGCCCTGCGTCCGAATCCGCGCTCCGGCAGGGAAACCGTGGGCTCCATGGGCCCCTCGGGCTGCCCGGGCCAGCCCTGTCCCTCCCCGCGCGTCTCCCGCAGGCGTTGTTTGCCGACAGAAGTGTTCCTGCTTGCCTAATATTTTCCTTTCTGACCTCTCTTACAAGGCAGAACTTTCTGATGAGTGATACAGTGAAATGTTTTAAATTTTAACTCCAGCCTTTTACCCTACGCTAGCCCAATGGCGATGTTTTCTCCGCGTAGGTTCAATTTAAACCTGCACCCTAGGAAATTACAGACCTTTGAGTAAATAACTATTTAGCAAAATTTTTTTTTCTAATACATAGATTTTTCCATACTGAATACTTCACCTTCTCCAGATTTATCTGGAAAACTGTTCTTTCACCTACACTTTCACAAAGCTCTTTGGCTGTACTGCTTCGTATCCTGTTATACTTCTAGGATCTGTTGAGCATGAACTGCAGCTGCTACAGTGGATAAAGTGCTCTTATTACCAGTTGTGGAATGCTTGTAGTCTCTGGGTTTGTTTTGGGTTTGTGGTTTTTTTTTTTCTCTTGAGAATTGTGCTCTTAATGTTGTTTCAGCAGGATATGGAGCAATCGAACAAGAAATTGCACTGTGAGCATCTGCGTCATTTGAGATAAATTGAGATGAACAGCTGTGAGTAGTAAATGAAAATCTGTAGGAGAGGGATCGGAAATGGAAGACACAGAACACCAATTGCTTTGGAAGGAAAGGTAAAATAATTTCAAATGTACAAAAGACATAATGTTTCAGATTTTTTTAAAAATTACTATCTCATTTCATTTTATTTCTCTGCTTTATGTTATTTTGTCTGATTTGAATTTGCCTGCAACATTCACACATGCCAGATCTCAGAGTTGCTGTCATCAACAGGTTTTGTTGGGAAGAAAGGGTTCTTTGCGGTTTTTTTCTGGCCTTGTGTTCTATCTTTTGGCTTTGGCACTGAGAATTACTGCGCTCCTTTAGGTCTGACCTCTCACGAGATTGATATGTGGATACATCTGCCAACAGGCAGTTCAATTCATTATTTTAATCATACACTACTGTCAGCAAAAGAGAGAAAAAGCTGCTCCCATGGCCTGGGATGCCACCAGGCTATAACACAACTCGAGGGACCTGCGTCTGTATAAAAGCAGGATTTCGATTCAGTGTGAGACGAAATGTGAGTTTAGCACTGGACTGGAGTGATATTATTATTTATTAAAATGATAATGCATGTGGTTATCTAACTGAAGCTCCATAAGGGACATAAAGAAACCAAGTTTATTCTCTAATTTTGAAGTATTAAAAAATATAGCATTATGTAATATAACTTGGTGATTGCTTTTGTTGTCACTAGTGGGGATGGCTTAATGCTTGTTCAGGAATATTATGAAGAGGTTGTTTTTTAAATAGGAAAATTAATGAGCTTTTGTAGAAATACAGGTACATCTCATAGTTTTAATTTGCTAGTAAAATGGCTAATATTTTTTATACCTTCTGTAGATTCTTATGTTGGTTTGAAAAATGTTTGGGAGCAAACTCTATTTTACATCAGTAGGGCCACAAGTACTTTCTGTAATACAATTCGGAAGACCAGATTGCCACAGCAGGTGTAACAAAGGCTAATGTATCTGTGTTAAAAGGAAAAGACTATGGACCCTGGCCAGTTCAGGGTTTTTTTTATTACGATTATTTAATAAAATGGACTGAAAATTGCTTGGGGACAACAGAGCACTTTAAGAAACTTTGTGTAGTGTGGCTGATGAAGAGCAGAGAGATGTTCAATCTGGTTGTAGACAACCTCTTGCAGAACCGTTGAGAGGAAGGAATATACATTTGCAGGAGAGACTGGTGGGAATGCTTTCATTAATACTTTAAATATTACTGGTGGATGCTTTTATTAGCCAGGTGATGAACTTTGTGCTTCGGTCATGCCCCTACTCACTCTGTGTGAAGTTGTTCATGCAGGTGAGTCTTCACGATTAGAATCATAGAATCATAGAATCACCAGGTTGGAAGAGACCCATTGGATCATGGAGTCCAACCATTCCTATCAAACACTAAACCATGTCCCTCAGGACCTCATCTACCCGTGCCTTAAATGCCTCCAGGGAAGGCGAACCAACTACCTCCCTGGGCAGCCTATTCCAATGCCTAATGACCCTTTCCATAAAAAACTTCCTCCTAATCTCTAGCCTAAATTGGGACCTGAATGGGACCTGAAACTATAGCTCTGAGTTAGATTTCCTCTTTCATCTTGGGAGTATCGATGAGCATCCATAACATGAAGGGTTTACATACCCTGAAACTTGTCTTGTTTTCCAAACTGCATCTGTTGATTAAAAAAAATACTGGCTCTGCAAAACCTTGCTTCGTTTATGTCCTTCCTTGTTATGTCCAGTAACATTCCTAGCATCTGCAATTTAAGGCATTGCTGAATTAGGCCATTTGAAAATAATAACATTATAGTTGAATACTTTTTAATTTAACAGAGACAAAACTGTAATGTTAGAATTACCCAAACTAATTATTTTCCCCAATATTCTGCTCCAGTGAAGTATGCATTTAAGGCAGGATCTGTGTGCATGACAAGCACAGATATGATGGTTCCTGTGTACCCCAGCATTAGCTATCCTGCATAAGGACAGGAGGATTTTAAATAGAGCAGCTTTGTTTCTCCCTTATTTAACATCTGGACACTGTTCGGTAAAAACTTGTTGTCATGGAAAGTTAAATGCAGCTTCCCTGGCTATTAAAATGGTGAGGGGCTTCCTTTTATCTCCTCCGCTAACTGAAATGATCATAAGATCATCTGTCAGCCTTCTGTTAGCAAAGACATAAGCATCTTGGAGCTTAGTTTTTCCTTAATCTCTGTTGTTCACTCACCCCTACCCCACCCACATCCAAGCCCCTACTTCACTTTTCTTAGCCTGATTGTGGGTGGGAGTGAGGATAGACAGCAGAAGAACCTCTTAAGATATTTTCTCAACCCAAATGATTCTGTGATATTTCAGCATTCTTGTAAAAGCTTTTTTTAATTTAGTGGGGCACACAAGTAAAATATTTATGTATACTCCTTATAGTCTTTACCTGATCCCTTGATATTAAAGTAGCATTACTGAAGTAGTCATTACCTCCTTCTGCTTAACAAAACCAGAAGATTAAAGCAAGTTCATTTAGTCCTATAAGGAAAAGCAAGATTTGCATTAATATCAGATGTTATTTTTTTATTTTTCAACTTTTCAGGAGTTGCAACTGCTAAAATAAGGTGGTGTGTTGCAGGATGTTTTGTATTGTATACATGTAGCAGGAACTGGTTTTATCATTAGAGGTGGATTATTGTAACAGTAGTTTCCTGATTACATCATAGTAAATTCCAGCTGCCCAAACAGTTATTTTCCAGAGAGGTTATCTGCCGTGCTCTTGCACAAAATTACTCCTAAAGGGCACTTATAGTTCCCTTGGGACTTATAAACCAAACCTTTTGTCAAAGCCTTGGTAAACACAGATTTTTGTTTGTTTGTTTGTTTGTTTTCATTCTGTGGAGTGGTACAGTACAGGCATTACTGTAATTTGTGACTCTGAATTAAACAAATAAAAATTATAAGCTATGCAGGGCAAGAGAAGAAGTCTGCAGTGTAATCTTCCAGTCATGAAAGGATAGATAGCATGACGGTTCTGAAATGATTTTTGTTCTAGGCAATTTTTAGACTGGTGATGTAAAGATAATAGCATACAGATTGCAGTGCCTTACATTAAATGGCTCTTCTCCCTGTCCAGTGGAGCTTTTTGAAGGCATGGGAGATCACAGAGAAGAAGAGGATGCTGGTGAGGGGCTAGCCTAAGGGACTAGAGTTTCATTCTTTCATGGGATATCAATATATAGTGGTATATGTCTTTCTTAGAGTAAATATGGATTGTTTACTGTTTGGGGGGTTGTTCTTACATGGTAGCCTAACTGCTTGGACAAGATCTTTAGGCAGTGCCTTGAAGGACACATTAGAAATTATCGTGCCTAGTCACACAGTTTAGAGGGTCTTCCCCATTTTAAGTCTTTCCCATGCTTAAGAAGCCATAATTAATATGGAGTCAAACATTTCTGGCAATTGCTGTATTTGAATGTGTATTAATATATATTTAATGAAGAATACGTGATCCTCTCATTGACTCTTCAGTAAATCTTGTTGCAGGAAATTCAGATCTTGGAGTTTTACCAGTTTGTTTGGCCTTAAGATCATAAAATAAGTATTGTCTGCCAATTTCTTTCTAGCAAATTACAGTATTCTGGAAGATTTTGAATAGCATGTTTTTCTAAGGATCATCTAGTTTTCATAATTACCTTTATTAGCTGTATTATTCTATGTATATTGAAAATGTCATGCAGCTGTTAATGAACTTACACAATAGGTCTGTGAATTGAAGAGCTTACCACAATCACACTCATTTTGGAAAGGAGAGTGGCAGTAATGGGGAAAGTTTGCAGAATTCAAGTTCGTAGAATTCAAAATCTTGCGTCTCACTGCTCTGACCATTGATTTGTCCTGCAGGCATTGGTTATCTGTTTCTGGTTTAACATGTCACCTTCCCTGGAGGTGTTTAAGGCACAAGTGGACAAGGTGCTGAGGGGCATGGTTTAGTGTTTGATAGGAATGGTTGGATTTGACAATCTGGTGGGTCTCTTCCAACCTGTTTTTTCTACGATTTCTATGTATGTAAGAGTCTGCCAAGCCAAGACCTATGACACAAGTCCTGTAAAACCAATTCCTTCATTTCTTTCATTCTTTTATTCTTCTCAATGTTCACATGGACAAGTCCCTATTTTTTTGACCTTTTTCTTTTTCCCTTATACTCTCATATGGTTACTGGTATTGTTTTGCTCTCTCATTGCTCTCTTATTGTTGAAGGTTTGTGTTAGGTGCAGTTAGCTTCTATCCTTGATGGTCTTGCAGGAATGGTCTGTATTACCACGTAGCATATAGATCCAACATATGTCCAATGCAACCATCTCCTCTATGGAGTAAATAATCATGTTAGTGACTTCTCAGAACTCTTCAAAGACAATGAAGGCTTTCCAGTCCCTTTTAACTGTTCCACTCTTGCTAAAACTGGCTTGGATCAGTGGCTACTTGTCCTGTGCATTAGGTAGAGCCATAGATTTCCCATTTTTGTGAGTGAGTGAGTGAGTGAAGTGGCTTTACTGGAATGATTTTATCTGTCTCAGAAAGGAAGGTGAACCTAGTGCAAATGGGTGGGGTGATCTGAGTCCTGTATCTGCAGGGGCACAAGTATGCCAGGGCCCCTTCTTGCTCCTACACAGTGTGGCAGATTTCAGATGTTTATGGATATATATATTTTTTTTTTTTTTAAGATTGGTACCTCACCACTAGAATTCCTGCATTCTTAGCTTTTATATAGTCTTTATTTTGAGGATGCTATTTTGTTCCATGTTCAGAAGATTCTTTCTTCTCTGGAGAAAGTTTTGAAAGTTTTGAAGTGATGGAAGCATGTTAAAATTTTTTTTTTGTTTTGTTTACTGACAATAACTCAATTTGATCCCAGACAGTTTCTAAAGAAAATAATTTTCTCCTTGCTAATCCTGTGTTACAATAATGCCGAGCATCAGATCAATAGTGGTAAGTATAGAATTGGAAGTGCTAGTTCAGATTGATCTCCATTTCAAACCTTAAGTAAATGCTTTATCAACATATATTTCAAAGATTGGAGGATGTTCTGAAATGTAATAGTGATGGACTGAAGAATGGAAAGCAATAATTTGTTTTATACAAGTTTATTAACACTTTACATCCCAAATCTACAGAATCCTGCTATTATCTCACCATGTTTTGCACTCACACATCACAGCAGTGATTTCTGACCATTGCTTCACTTGGCTCCGTGATCATACAGGTTTATCTCAGGATAATAACAATCCTTTCTTGAACTAGGAGTAACCACCAGTATTTGCATGTGGCCCACACTTGCACATGGCTGGAGAAGTAGGCATGTAAGAACCTTGTGAGGTTCAACAAGGCCAAGTACAAGGTCCTGCACCTGGTTCGCGGCAATCACTGATTTCAGTACAGGATGGGGGATAACATGATTGAGAGCTGCCCTGCAGAGAAGGACTTGGGGGTGCTGGTCGATTTGAAGCTCGACATGACCCAGCAATGTGCGTTAGCAGCCCAAAACTCCAACTATATCCTGGGCTAATGCGGCAGGGGGCAGATGAACTTCACAAATAAATCGATATGATTTCAAATGAAGTCTTTTTTATTCAGGGTTCACCCGTTTATATAGGGCAAGCAGGCCAAAACATAAGGTAAACTCCCGTTGGTCACCCTGCCCTAGCAACTAACCTTTCCTGGCAACCTCCCATCCCAAAATCTCCCTGCAGCCAGCCTGAAAAACTCCTGCCCCCACCTGCAAGCCACTTCATTAACATAACACAACAGAGTCATCCAAAATCTTTGTGACTCTCCCAACTCCGCCCTGCCAGGGCACTTAAAGAACAATACCAACACTGGGCTGCATCAAATGAAGTGTGGCCAGCAGTTGAGGGAGGTGATTCTGCCCCTCTATTCCTCTCTTGTGAGACCTCATCTGGAGTACTGCATCCAGTTCTGGAATCCTCAACCTAAGAAGGATATGGAACTGTTGGAACAGGTCCAGAGGTGGGCTACTAAGATGATCTGACGGCTGGAGCACCTTCCCTGTGAGGACAGGCTGAGAGAGTTGAGCTTGTTCAGCTTGGAGAAGAGAAGGCTCCGAGGACATCTCATGGCAACTTTCCAGTATCTGAAAAGGACCTACAGGAAAGCTTGAGTGGAACTATTCATAAACTCTTGTGGTGATAGGACGAGGGGGAATGGATATAAGCTGGAGAAGGACAGATTTAGGGTTGATATAAGAAAGAATTTCTTCACCATGAGAGTGGTGAGGTACTGGCACAGGTTGCCCAGGGAAGCTGTGGCTGCCCCATCCCTGGAGGTGTTCAAGGCCAGGCTGGATGGGGCCTTGGGCAGCCTGGTCTAGTGGGACATGTCCCTGCCTGTGGCAGGAGGGTTGGAACTAGGTGATCTTTAAGGTCCTACCCAAGCTATTCTATGATTCTATGGTTCAATAGAAGTCTTCTGCGACTGTCAAGTATTCCAGCAGTTACATGGCAGATATTCTGATCCAAGTCAGTTACTGTCCAAAATGATTATTTCTTGGGAAAATAAAGATAATGCCAGAATACCTTCATATTACATAAAATTCTTGAATTTCCTTGAACAAGTGATGACTGTTCTGGTTTGAGCTAAAGCAGAGCCAATTTTCTAACTTTTTAAAAACTACTTCTAAGTAACTTAATCTTCTGTAAGTTAACAACATTTTTCAGATAGTGTCTGTCTCTAGAAGTGATAACATTTAAAATTTGTTGTTATCACCAAAGTGAAAAAGGTCACACATGCTGGGAGATGAGGACAGGACAGTGACCCAAAACTGACCAACAGAGTATGCCATGCCATATACATCATCCTTAGTATAAAGCTTAGGGATCATGTGAAGTTCAAGCTCTTTTCTTCAATGGCTGATGTTCACAGAATCACCGGGTTGGAAGAGACCCATCGAATCATCGAGTCCAACCATTCCCACCAAACACTAAACCATGTCCCTCAGGACCTCGTCTACTTGTAACTTAAACACCTCCAGGGAAGGCGAATCAACCCCCTCCCTGGGCAGCATATTCAATGAGAACCTTCCCTGTCTGTGTTTCTGATCCCAATCTGCGTGTTCCTAAATCCAGTTCCTAAACCTAGTTCCCAAATCCAGCTCTACCCTGCCACCAAGTCCAGCCCACAACTCTCCCTATGCTTCCCTTGAGGCATCAGTGGTAGTGTCAGAACTCTTTCTATTTTTCCTAATTGAAATTACTCCTGTATTTAACTGTTTATTAGTATTAGGGGGAGGGAAGGTGGCAATTCTCAAGTCTTGGCCACCCCCGAAGCTTTGTCAACCATTCATGGTTAGCTTGATTATTAAATTACTTTTCTAGTGCTAAGAACATCATAGAATCATAGAATCACCAGGTTGGAAGAGACCCACTGGATCATCGAGTCCAAACATTCCTATCAAACACTAAACCATGTCCCTCAGTACCTCATCCACCCGCACCTTAAACCCCTCCAGGGAAGGCAAGTATCAACCACCTCACTGGGCAGCCTGTTCCAATGCCCAAAGACCCTTTCAGTGAAGGATTTTTTTATGTCAAGCCTGAACCTCCCCTGGTGGAGCTTGAAGCCATTCCCTCTTGTCCTGTCCCCTGTCACTTGCGAGAAGAGCCCGGCTCCCTCCTCTCCACAACTTCCCTTCAGGTAGTTGTAGACAGCAATGAGGACTCCTCTCAGCCTCCTCTTCTCCAGGCTAAACAACCCCAGCTCTCTCAGCCGCTCCTCATAAGGCCTGTTCTCCAGCCCCTTCAC